>SOPF01026824.1:0-39726 GCA_012979155.1 Hypericum perforatum
TTTTATTTTATTTTATTTTTTATATATATTTTTTTATGTTTTAGGCGGAAGTGGTTAGCTGGGGAAAAGAACAAAGCATGAGTTAAGAAGACAAACCTTAGCTATTTTATTAAAAGCTACAAATAATATTTAGAGTTCAGTCGTTGTCGATTTTTAGTGGTGGATGTCCAAATCTTGTGATGTTAGGACAGTTTGTGGTGTTGTTTTAGCTTTTTTTTTTTGTCTTTATAAGGTGGTAATAGATATTTAACATCGAGAAATATGACCTAAAGTATGAAATTCGATTAAATTAAAATAATTCTTTTATCAGATGTTATAGGTATTCATAACTTTTGTTTTAGGGTTGGTTAAGGCTCAGTTTGTTTGGCAGGAATATATATATTTTTTTGAATTTAAGCAAGTAACCGAAATTTGCTTAATTAGGGTAGATTTTTTTTTGCCGATGGACCTCCTAATCATGCTATTTTTGAAGTGCTTACATTGCAGAAAGACTCTTTTATCCCTACTCCCCTGCCCTCCCTTTGCGAGGCAGCTCTCTAGGGACAACTGATTATGCTAATGTATTTAATTAGCTAGAGGGTAGAGTGGGAACACTTAAAGAGTAGGTTAGCGAGAAAGTCAAGCATTTCAAGTAGATTAGCTAGGGTTGGATATGGAATATCTACTTTGTGGTTTGGAAGTCTGTTACTTACTCCTTTGGTCTTGTGTGAAGTTTGGTGGGCGTGTGAAATGTGCTGTTTTGCTGTTGTGTGGGTGGTAGTTGAATTGAATTCCCTAGGGGGACCGCATGTCTGTCGTTCGGTTTAGGACACATCCACTCGGTTAGGTAGCTGCTGGGAGGCGTCTAGTTCTAGTCAAGAATGTGGGACATTCTGGGTTTTAATGCTTTTAGCTCTTTCTAGCTACTGCTATGTGTTCCCTTGATTGGAGGTAGCTTGGGTATGAATGCATATGATGTTTTTTCCACCATTTCTGTCCTTTTCTTTAAACAGAGATTTGCTATTTCAATTACGTGAATTTATATCCAATTCAATTATGAGCTTAAATAACCAGGAGCAGAAGAGTTTGTTTACTCTTCTGATCCATTGTTCATTAATTCTTGGTTATATCGTGATTGTTAAGGGAGAAGTTACAGTGTCCGGTTTGATTGTTTGTTTGGAACTTATCAATCTTTTGCGCGATTTAGCTGACACGCTCCTTGCATTCGACTACTCAATTGCTTGGAGACTCGAACCCAACTTGGAAATGGTTTTCTGCTTATCTTGTATGGTTGAGGGGGCAAGTCTTTACGAAGATTGGTACTTTTTCAAACTGTTAACAACACTTTCATTCTTATGTTTCTCCAGATTCCATCAACTTCCCGAATTTGACCAAGGCAAACGAAGTTGCCGGAGACGGTTGGCTGGCCACAATGAACGGCGAAGGAAGCCTCAACCTGGTTCCGTTCTATCTCGATGTTCCCACCTGTGTTCATCTCTGTCTGGTTGGCCCTGCTCATCCATTTATCTAGTTGTCAGGAACCACTTTTATCTGATATGTTGACATTTGAAATGGTTAATCTATGTTCACAGAGAACAGCGGCAGGTCTGGAAGCTTTATCTTGGACTTCACTGCACACCCAAGGGTTTCTGAGAGGGACGTGTGGCCAACTGCAAGATCCTCAGAGCGTTTGCCGGGTGGCGAGACTTATTCCATGGGAAGGTCGAACTCCCAACCATGGCAAAACTCGGTGCAGAATCTTCCGTCCAATCTTTACCTGCAAGGTGGTTCATCGGGTGGAACTGGGTTTACCAGTACTGGAATTCATCCGGGAGAATGCTTCTCAGGAGTCAGCGTTTCCGACTCAAGCTGTGCTCTCTCTCTTCTGTCAAATCAACAATGGGGTGCTAGAAATGAAGCATCAACTGGTGCGGTGAATAATTTGCTTAATTCTGAAGGTGCACCCTTGGATCAATCCGCATCGGGTCATCATGGTGCAGCTTTGAACCCATATTCAAGTCCGTCTTGGGGTTACAAGGACCATGAAGCTAGCAACAGTTTGCAAGACATGAACCCTGGTCTTGGTCGAGCTCAGTTTTCACAGCCTATGAACAGTCAGTTCGGCGACGAGCTCGAGTTATCTCATCAGAATAGAAGACAGTTCGTGGGGCTTGATCACTCGAGGGGTTACGACTCTCCCACCCAGCATATCCAATGGTCGCTTTAGGCCGACCGCTTTTCTGTTGGCTATCTATCACGGAAGTAAGATCGTTGCACAAGACAGTCTTCATATGCTCGGCCGTTAACATTTCCCTAACCTTGTAATGCGATTCGAGACCTCTTAAACGCTTAGTTTGTGTTTGCTTCAAGTTTGTAAGACAATTGATTCCCCTTATCGCCAGAACTATCTATGTTTCTGAAAGTTTACGATGTGGAAAAACTTCGCTGAAGAATCTAACGTCTAATCTGAAGCAAAGTGAGAATTGTGAATGTATGGTCTTGAGTGGTAGGGGCCAAAAGGCGGCCTCCCATTCTTTTAAGAAAGGTTATTGATATGCCTACCCTATAAATTCGCAAGCTCTTTTCAGGTGATTCCATCTCTTGCTCAACCAGCCCATCATATTGGCCAATTCAGCTAGCGCGAATGTTCTCATTTCGACAAGAACAAGCCGTCACTCTAAAGTAATTCCGTTGCGAAACTGGTCCTTTTCGACAAAGTGCAGAAGATCCTATACTTAACACTTCGAATCAAAATACGTTCGGTTGACTAATCTAATCTCATTTCAGAAATTTGATATGTAGTACAGTACGAGCAATTGATAATAAAAGAGTACATCATATACAACTAACTGCTCTAATCAGAACATTGTACAATAGTTACCTAAATTTCAGCTAAAGACTACCACCAAATCGGAAAGCATGTCGTGCCACCGATACATAGTTGTCAAGGAATCTTAGGAAGAGAACTTCCTGGCCTCAGTGGCACAAAAGAAAGCTGTTCAAATCCAGTTAGGTAAAACGTAGTTCTAGTGGTCATCTTCATTGATACCAGGGCAACTGGATAAAAGAGCTTCTGATGTTTCATACTGCAGCAAATTATAATGCCATGTCATGAATCATTATTACAATTCAGTAAACAAAAATCTGACGTGTACTGAGTTCAATGTCTATCAGAAGTTTGGAATTCATACACATTAACCAAACCATAGACTGAACTAACCTGAAAGCCACAGAACAAGCAATATCGGTGTTCATCTCTCAGTTTCATCAAAATTTCTTGCAAATCCTGAGATCACGAGAAAAGAGAAACAAACTATTAACCGCATATCTAAATAAGTACCAATCATCAGAGTCGTGCGCTAAGATATTGTGTAGTTTGAGGCAACTAAAGCTTCAGTGGGATTGCGACTATAGACTTCACCAGTTTGTCATAGAGGGTTCCTTCAGTGAGAGTTTTTTAATAGGCCAACAATCGTACATGGACAAATCTACCTTACCCATACGATGTTCAAAAAACCAATGCGAATTAATCCGCAGAAAACAGATTGCGTTTTGTGCATTAAGGTAAATCATCAATTATGAAACCAAGAAGTGAAGCCAAAGGGCATACTCGGGTTTCATAAAAATATAACACAAACTCTATCCACACAAGGCCTGTTCGTAGTCAAACTTCAAAGTTCAATCCAAGCTGAATCAACAATGTCACTAAACCCTACCATGCCAATGCGCTCAACTATCGTAACGAGCAAATCAACAATTACCTCTTCCGTTATCTCTTCCTCTTCCTCTTCCTCTTCCTCACCTGCGGCCTCGCCTTCCTCCTCGTCTGCCTTCTTAACAACAACCTCCCGATCCTCCAGCTGGTCCAACGCGGCATTCGCCTTCCTAAAATTAACCACCACCCTCCTCCCCCTCCACCTCAACTTCTGCAAGTCCCCGAACTCAACCGCCATCTCCTCCACCCTCCTCTGATCCCTCTCCGCCTCCTCCAACTCCAGTCTCATCCTCTCCTTCTCTGGGTCCTCCCTCCCGATCCCAACCCTCGTCCTCCTAATCTCGATTCCCACCGGCTCCACCCTCCCTCCCCGCCCTATCCCTGACCCCGGCTCGTACCCCATCCGCTGAAGAAGCTTGAATCCCACGCTCGATTCGGGTATCGCGCACTCCTCGATCTTCGCTAGGGTTTCCTGGTCCTCCT
The DNA here is from genome assembly GCA_012979155.1 of Hypericum perforatum. NCBI lineage: Eukaryota > Viridiplantae > Streptophyta > Magnoliopsida > Malpighiales > Hypericaceae > Hypericum > Hypericum perforatum. The sequence continues at coordinate 4,178 of SOPF01026824.1, forward strand.
CCCGCTGCCTCATCTCCCTCTCCAGCTTCCTCTTCTCCTGCCAGTTCATCGACTTCGAGAACTTTGGCTTCTTCTTCGTGGAGGGTTCCGGTGGTCGGCCGTCCGGCTTTCTTTTGGTTGGGTTTAGGGTTGTTGATTCTGGCGGGAGAAACTTGGAGAGGTCCCCCATGTAATCTTCATCCCCTCCTTCCATTTTTCTTTCCGTTGGTTCTTCTCCGATCTCCGTTCTTTTGTTTCCTCTCTAATTTTACGAACTGTTAGTTGTATTCGTGGGCCTTCGGCCCATTAAGAATGGAGGGCCCGAGCCCGAAACAAATAGCCCTCTTCCCGCTCTTGTTTCAAATTGACTGGCCGACAAAAGTAAAGGAATGAATTGAGCGGATTAATCCATCTGGAATTTGGAGATATTTATAGTTTTATCATCAATATTTAACACTATATATAATTTTTTTTTAAAATTCGACATCAGTATTCAATTAAGTTAAACAATTTCATCCCTATTTTCGATAAATAATAATAAAATTTCCAAAAAAGATGAACAATTCATTTCCCGCTTTTTATTTTAACAGGTGGCACGCCTACGATCAGGCCTTAACGGTTTATTGCCTACGTGGCCGCTAAAAATATTTCCTTGCCCCACCCCGCGCCAGTGTCCTTGTGCTCTGTTTGGTTCCCTTCTAAAAGAAAGAGCGGCGAGGAAACAACCGCACCTATAACCCACAGTTTCAGCCAAACACACCCCTTCTCTCTCTCATTCTTTCTTTCTTTCTTTCTTTCTTGCTTCCTCTCGAAAGCAATCTCTAGGCCTCCACTTAAGAGCTCGCCGCCACTAATTCCCTACTAAAAGTTAGGAAAACGAAATTAATAGATAAAATAAATAAATAAAAAGCAAATTTCGCTTGGTAAAATGGCGGCTGATCGGAGGATGTACTTGTACCTGCCGGTGATCCTCGTCATGGCGGCTCTGGTCTCCCCGTCTCGATCTCTCACCGATCCTTTGGACGGTATTCCTTTCTTTCTCGTCCATTTTTTGGGTTTAATTTTCGGCAGAATGTGATAGTACACGGCTTCCCAGCCTGTTCTAGCGAGTCGATGTTGTTATCTTCTTGTTTCGTTTAGTTTTTTGATTTTTTACGAGTTTTCCCCATTTTGAGGTGATGGGAGTTTTGGCGGGAAAATTTAATAACCGTTTCTTGGATTTTGGATGACGTCACGTGTAACAAACAGTTATGGCTCTTCAAGACCTGTACCTAGCTCTCAACAGCCCTCCGCAGCTCAGCGGGTGGAGAGCCTACGGCGGGGATCCATGTCAGGAGTCGTGGACCGGAATCACTTGCTACGGATCGTCGGTGACGCATATGTACGTATGCAAAGCTTTTCTTCACTTGTTCTGCATAATTTGATGATTTCATCGTTTGTTTCTTCATTTGTTGCGGTTAATTTGACAATCCAGTCGCTTCTTTCCTTTTTTTTTCTGGTGATTTGATGATCAATTGTTTCTTCACCTTTTCCGGTTAATTTGATGATTTGGTCTCTTGTTTCTTGGGGTTTGGTTTGCAGTAAGCTCGAAGGACTAAACCTGACTGGGTATCTTGGAGGCCAGCTTCATTATCTTCACAACCTGGACTACCTGTGAGCGGTTTTGGGGTTTTATTCGGTTGTTGTAGAGTCCTACTCTTTTGGGTCTGGCTCTTGATTTGATGTGTTTTTTAATGATTATTCGTAGGGATATTACTTCTAATCACATATTTGGTCATATTCCCTATGGTTTGCCCCCCAATGCTACACATATGTAAGTCCCCGGATGGCTTATTTCTTTCCTTCGTCGATACTAATCATACGGTACGGGTTCTATTTGACATGATTATTGCATAACGCAGCAATTTGGCCTATAACAACTTGAGTCAACCCATACCCCATTCTTTATCTAGTTGTACGGCGCTTCGTCATCTGTAAGTTTCTCGTGCACTAGCTGCCTAAATGTCCATTGCGGAGGATCCAACAAAACTTGTGGTTCTGTGCAGGAATCTAAGTCACAATTTCTTATCGGGTCCCATTGGAAATGTGTTCGAGAACCTCTTTCACTTGAAGGAGATGTGAGTACTTTCCACCCTTGCAATTGACATATCATGTGCTCTTTTAGTAATTAGAATTTCCACAGTGAAGGATTAGTGAAATGACACTAGAAAGTAGAGCATTTGCTTTTCCCCTGATCGTGTCTGTGTTCTGAGTTTCAAATTCAAAGTAATTAGTCCTAATGTTGGCGATTCATCAGATTTATGTATTACTTCTATCTCGTGGGCCTTTTGAATTATTGAATAATAAGTTTAAACTGAAATCTGATATCTCAGGGACTTATCTTACAACAACATCAGTGGAGACCTGCCAAGTTCTTTTGGAATGCTGACTAATCTCACTAAATTGTGGGTTTGATTACTTTTGATCTTATAGAATTCTCGATTGTGTGTGCTTTCACTATTTTGGGATGTAGCTCCATTGATTTTACATGTTCCTCTCCTGGCTACAGGTTCTTGCAGAACAACCAATTCACAGGATCAGTCGTCTACCTGGCCGATCTTCCGTTAGTTGATCTGTATGTTCTTTTCTGCTGCCTGGTTTTTCTATCATAACGTGGTTTTTCCACTTGCTATGTTTGCGATCTCCTCTGACTGGAAATTCTATTCATCTCAGGAACATACAAGCTAACCATTTCAGTGGAGTTATTCCCACCCAGTTTCAGTCAATACCACATCTGTGGTAAATTGTTGAAAACTTTCAGCTTCTATTACGCCCACCTTCTGTGATCAAAACTGGTTGCATCTGTGGTTTCAGGATTGATGGGAATACGTTCCATGAAGGAGAAAACTATCCACCTTGGAGATTTCCCCTTGATAGTGTGTCTATCGATAAAAACTTCAGTGGTCCTCCAAAATCTGAGTCAAGTGCCTTGGGAAACTACCCTGCTCTTAAGGTGGCTGGACGGAAGAAGAAAAGAATGGGCCCAAAGTCTATCACCTTTACGGTAGTTGGTCTAGCTCTATTGGTGACAGGGGCAGCAATTTTTATTGGATCCCGCAAAAGAAGAGCACTTGATTCCCCTGTCAGGGCAACTAGAGGTAAAAAAAAAATCAAATTTTGAAAATTTCCCGACAACAATTTTTAGCATGAGCCTAAAGAGTTTCATTTTTTGGTGGCATCGTACATGAGCTTGTTTCTTGTGTGTTAAATTCTTCAATTGCTCCAGCCATTTAGTTTCTGATCACTTCTTCTTCGTATTAACCTCAGAACGGCTTGCATGATTTTGTGTTGTTCACATTAAGTATGAGATGCATCAATCCATCTCTTATTTTGAATGTCTTTTTTGGCAAGTTGAGACTGGTCAGGCGATTGAACTCTTATCCCATTTACTTCCTCCGTCTTTGTATCTTGAATCAATTCTCTTGCTATGTTTAGGCATGTCTTTTCTACCTCCGGAAGGAAGCCCTCAACTCTTGCCTGTTCAGTCTGCACCTAATCTTGCTGGACCAAGGAATGTAACATCAGCTTGCCCCATCAGAAGTGAGAAAACATCTGCTAGAAGAAGCTTTGGCATGAAGTATAAAGCACGAAGTCCAACTACTGCAAAAATATACACCGTGGCAGAGCTTCAAACAGCAACAAACAGCTTCAGCGAAGAGAATCTGTTGGGAGAGGGATCTCTAGGTTCTGTTTACAGAGCTCAATTCCCTGAAGGCCAAGTACTTTCTTAACCTTCACCTTAGTTCTATCTACTCTTCCATCGATTACGAAAAGTTGGCTGATTTAGAAATATCTTCTTCTATGATTCCATCCTTAGCTTGTATATTTACCTTTTTGCAGGTAATGGCTGTGAAAAACGTCAGCCTGATGTCTCTATCTTTCCAAGAGGAGGACCAATTCTTGGATGTAATATGGACAGCTTCCCGCCTCAGGCACCCAAACATTGTAACTCTGGTTGGCTACTGCATTGAAAACGGGCAGCATCTTCTTGTGTATGAATTTGTTAGAAGCTTGTCACTCCATGATGTTCTTCACAGCAAGACTTTCAAACCTCTATCTTGGACCATCCGCCTTACAATTGCTTTAGGCATTGCTCGGGCACTCGAGTATGTCTCGCTCATTGTTTCCCTTCTAATCAGTTTTCTTCCTTCAGATCTGATGCTCCGCATGCTTAATTGTTGATTCCAGTTACATGCACTCTTCATCTATGGCTCACGGAAACTTAAAGGCTTCTAATATCTTACTTGATGAGGAACTTACGCCTCGTCTCTGCGACTGTGGGTTAGCTGTACTGAGGCCGCTGGCTAGCAACAGAGTTAAACAGAAGGTCAGTGTTGTAAACGTTATGTCACTAATAACTACGGAAATGGCTATTATGTGCATAGAAAATGCATTAAGTTCCTCGCAAATTCTTCGTTCTATCAAAATAAGAAACTCATAACTATTTATCAACTAAATCGAGCAACAGGCATCAGAAATCGCTCTAGGTGACGCCGACTACATTGATCCAGAGAATGGTGAACCGGGAAACGACAGCTCAAGGGGTGATGTCTATTCCTTCGGCGTGCTGCTTCTGGAGCTACTAACGGGAAGGAAACCTTCTGATAGGCAAGTTCTAACATCTCCATTCCCCTCCCAGCATTGATCCTAAATTCTCCACCTGTTTCTTACACCATAACGTGCTGGCTCCTTCTCATACAGCTCAAGACCCAGAGGAGAGCAGTCCTTGGTGAAGTGGGCTTCATCTCGGCTCCACGACAGGGAATGCTTGCAACAGATGGTTGATCCAGCCATCAGCAGAACATTGGCTCCCAGGTCCCTCTCCCGTTTCGCAGACATTGTCTCGCTTTGTATCCAGGTACACCGCATAATGCTGTTTGCGACTGGTACCAAAACTCTCGACAGAACAATGTTCTCAACCCACACCACTGACATATGTCCATTACGCGCAGACCGAGAAGATATTCAGACCTGCCATGTCCGAAATTGCGGAGTCCCTCGCGTCTCTGCTGCAGAAGTTCACGGTTGCGAGAAGCGGTGCATTGGAGCCCGCAGAGGATGATCACTTGGCCAGGTCTTTCCGCTCGACTCAGAGCCATTTCATTAGCTCCCCAACGGTCAGCTTCATTTCGGTCTGATCATTACGGCGGCCCAGAAACTCAGCTCCCCACTACTTCCTGTAGCGCATCTCCTCTCTTCTATAGTAGAAATTTCGTATCAAGTCCAATAAAATTGTACACAGCTCTTCGTTTTCTTGTTATTTGTTGGCTTGGCAGTGTCCAAGGCCCAAGAATGTTCAATAATAGACCTTACTCTCAGGTGTTCTATCGATGAGGTATTTTGAGTTTCCATCAATGGTGGAAACTGTTGGATTTTTACGAAAAATATACTCAAAGTATAACGCAGCGGAATTTAAAATTCTAAATTTTAACCAACAAAATTAATCTGACATGACTTGTATATAAATTACATAATTTAATTTGCGATAATTAAATAGTCAGAGATAGCTCACAGTGATTTGATGCTTGAAATTCTTCGTGACCAAATCTCCGTTGTTGAGCAGTTCCTCTACTATGGTATCCACGTAGTAAATAATCTACGAACTTTACTAGTTGATATTTTCGAAGAATTTGCTAGGACAATTCTTAACGAAAATATTTCTAGAGAAATGTCTGAGAATCTAATTCTCTGTTGTGTTTTGGTATGTTTTGAAACTAAAACGAATAGTCATATATATAGTTGAAATAAAGTTAGTTTTTATTAATTAATCAATTAATCAAATTAATTGATTAATCTTGGTGCAGAGAAGGTAAGCATCCATTAATGGAGAAGGAAACGTAAGTGCTTACGTTTTCCTTCTCCCCTTGGTTCCTTCTCCCTTGGTTGGACCACAATAGTTCAACCCACTTGGTTCAACCAATATGGTCTAACCAATATGGTCTAACCAATCTGGTTGGACCAACATGGTCTAACCAATATGGTCCAACCAACCAACCTTATATATATATATATTTATATATGTACTATTTAATTAAATCTAATTTAATTAAATATACATATATTATATTTAATTAAATCCCATAAAATTAAATATAATTCTATATGTATGTGTACTATTTAATTAAATCTAATTTAATTAAATATACATATATTATATTTAATTAAATCCCATTTATTTAAATATAATTTTATATGTATATATACTATTTAATTAAATCTAATTTAATTAAATATACATATACTATATTTAATTAAATTCCATTTATTTAAATATAATTCTATCTAATAGAATTTCAACATTTCTCTATAAATTAAATATCCTTGATCAAATCAATATTTAATTTATCCAACTTTAATTCGTAATTAATACTAGTGTTGTGTGACCCATAGGCCCTTATATATCGAGCGCTTAGTCAAACTAACGGTCTTAGTCTAACCCTAGACAATAAACCAGACTATCTCAATATATAAGGTACGTTGCGAGGATACTGCAACTACCTGTAATGTGAAGCTCATAGTGGTACGGTCCTTTCATTCACGAATACTTGATTAAGTCTAGAACATGATTACGTGTCTGTTCTAATAACTTAATCATATTATCTCATTCTGCTAATTGATCATGTTGTCACTTTTAGACACCATTCTAAAAGTGACGTGCATTGGCCAATGACTATTGATCCAATTAGCTATGAGAAGACAAGTATTCTCTCCAAGTCTATTCGAGGAATGAATCCTATTCTTGGCTCAACTACCACGCACATATACTTCGTGATGTGCCTAACACATGCCATATCTACTTCGTTAGGAGTGTAAGTGTCGGTCATGGTTAAGGTCCACCACTCCGTACATGTCGTGCGTATTGACCTCAAGTCAAAGGACTACTTCACTACTCCACAAACCGATATCATCGTAGACACGTAAATAGAATACACCAAACGGTTTCTCGGTCGGGTATACCAATACTCTCCAAAGTATCTGTGCATCCATCATGAAATACCTAGTATCTCGTAGTTGTGAGAACCACTACATCCTCTAAGAATATGATGCAGATCACACACCAATCTCCATTGTATCACCGATATCCCATTCTCGATGATCATTGATTGGAGCTATTTAAGAACTATGTTTACTATTATCTGAGATCTCACATTCTCAATAACAACATAAGTTCATGGGAACATAAATATGAGTATATGCAAACAATCAAACAATATATTCATTTTATGTAATGCCAAATATTATTAATCAAATTAATATTACAACTGAATATGATCGTATATAATATCCTTATTACAATTGTCTCTAGGACATATATATACTAACAGAAACTCCCTCACCTCAAACATCGATGTAATTGTGAAGATGCGTTTCTTGTGTCATATATGCAAGAATTGGACCTACTCTTATCTGTTAATATCGGTTAATATGATAAGATTTTGGACATGCTATTTTTCTGGAATTCTTGCTATCAAAAACGGAATCAAGAGATTTATTGATGAATTCAGCATGCTACAAAACGAGCATGCAACAATTAAAAAATTGGGAAAAGTCCACTTTAGTACCCTGTGGTTTGACGCGTTCCTATCTAGGTCCCCGTGGTTTAAAAAAGTTATAACCCGTCCCTGAGCTTCCAATTTTCCCATCTAAGTCGCCTCGAACTGGTTCGATTTGCTTTCCATGAAACTCACCGTTTTGAGAATCTGAGTTGGACTGCCATGCAAAAAATGTGTCCACGTAATTTTTTTTTGACGTGGCTGGCTTATTACGAATTTGATACCTAATTTTTTTAATTAATCTCTCTCCTCCCCCTCCCTTCCTATGCCTCTTCTTCCCTTTTTTCAACGCCGACCAAACCACCCCTTTTAACTTTTAAAAACAACGACCAAACTTCCATCGCCGCCGACCAAAACCACCCCGCCGACCAAAACCACCACTTTAACTCTGCCGCCCCGTACTCCTCCTTGCACCTCCCAATAAACCAAGACCTAACCAACCCAAGTTGGATCGGGTCAGCAAGGCAGGCCTCCCCCACGGCAGCGTCGATCTCTTCCTCGTCCTCCTCCACGGCAGAGAGGTAAAATGCCTTCCTCTCACGCGCCTTCTTCCGCCACCAATCCCCTCTACAGCCCTTCCTCCGCCGCTTCTCCTCCAAGCCGACCCCCGGCTACGGCATCGAGATCGACCTCTCCTTTGCCTCCTCCCGGCGGCGGTGTTGGCCCAGCTCCAGGATCTGTTCTCCCACTTCACGCTGCTAAGGTCAACGCCCACGTGGCTGCCCTTCCTCCCGGGCTCCACCTTCTGGGTCCCGTCGGAGCACCGCCCCCTCTTCTGGGTCCCGTCAGAGCACCGCCCCCTCTTCGTCCCAGAGATGGTCGACGAGTGGTCCAACTGCCTCACCGATGAGGAGTCCCGCTCCCTCACCACTGGCCGCAGGTTCCCTTGCTGCGTTTTACCTCTCTGGTACTTGTCCTTTTGGTGTGATTACGACGACAAGGGAGGTGTTCCCCCACGCGTTCACTGGCTCCATTTTATATAACGTCTCTCTTTTTTCCAATTAAAAGATAATATCTTGGAGGCCACCACCTGTAACCACTGCCATCGACATCGCCGGGTTTTTAGACTGGGCCCCACGGGCTGGCGACTGGGGATTATTTAATCGGAGAATTTGGTGAAGGAGAGGTATTATTTAGTCGGAGAGGGAATTATTTAATTGGGAGAGGGGAAGGAGAAGTCAGAGAGGAAAGAGAGGGCGTTTAATTAAAGAAAAGAGAGGGCGTTTAATTAAAGAGAGGGGGAGGGGTGGGATTATTTAATTAAAAAAATATAGGTACCATATAGTAATAAGTCAGGCCACGTCGAAATTGTTCACGTGGACCAGATTTACGCGTGGCAGGTCACATCGGATTTCCAAAATGGGGCATTTTAATGAAAATGAATCGAACCGGTTCGAGACGACTTAGATGGGAAAATTGGAAGCTCGGGGATGGGTTATAACTTTTTTAAACCACGGGGACTTAGATGGGAACGCGTCAAACCACAGGGTACTAAAGTGGACTTTTCCCTAAAAAATTCAGAGAGAATCCCAGCTCCCGTCAGATTCCTTAAAGAAAAACTCTCATTGCCCCCCTTTCCGTTCGTGAAATTGGATTCTACGGGGACTAAAAAGGGAGTGTCCCCATATGGGGACTCGAATTTGGACCATCCGATTAGAATTTTTTTGAAAAAAAACTGATCCAATGGTTAAAAAAATTACAAGGTTATTATTGTCTTTTGCCTAAAGGGGAGATGCCTCAAAGCAATTAATGTCTCCCCTTTTTTAGCTCCATTTTCCTAAATCATAAAGCACCTTCCTTCTTTTTAGCCCCTATTATCATAAATATGGCTACTTTTAAGGAATTTAAAATTTAAACATTGAATTTGTTACAAAAAATCAATAAATAAGAATTTAAAACAACAATTCTTCCGGTTTATCTCAGAAATTACAAAGCACTAACAACATGCATAAAAATAAAACCAACAAATCAGTAAACCAATAAACCAGTAAAACTAACAAACCAGTAAATCAATAAACCAGTAAACTAATAAATCAATAAACCAGTAAAACCAACAAATCAGTAAATCAATAAACCAGTAAACCAGCAAATCAGTAAACCAGTAAATCAATAAACCATTAAAACCAACAAACTAGTAAATCAATAAACTAGTAAATCAATAAATCAGTAAAACTAATAAATCAATAAATCAATAAACCAGTAAACCAGTAAATCTATAAACCAGTAAATCAGTAATTCAGAAAACCAGTAAAACCAACAAACCAGTAAATCAATAAACCAACAAAACCAGCAATTCAGAAGGTGGCCGTATATTGTTTTTGAAAGAGAGATTAGAGTGATGATGGCTATAATTAGGGATTTGGTTGTGAGTAAAATTAATTAATTAGTGTAAGAGAATTAATAAATTTAAATTAAATAGTAGATAATTAATAGGAAAGATAAGGAGAGAGAACTAGTGGAGTAGTTATATAGATCGGAGAGAGAAAGAAATAAGAGTAATTTTACCAAACCACCCTCATTTAATAAATTCATCCCTTTAATCCCTATATGGGGACTAATAAAGAATCCCCACCAAATCCACTCCCTCCATTCGTCTAGCTCTTTTTAATCTCAACAAAATTAACCGCTTCACTATAAATTCTCTTTTTTCTTAAGGAACATTGGTTTTTTTTTCTTTGCAAATTAGTGCTGCCGTTCACAAAAATTAATCAAAATAGCACCAAAAAATTAAGATTCTCAAAATGGTGTCTAACTTGTCCAGTCCGATCGAAAGATGGAAAAACACGTCTCTTGTTTTTTTTTGTATTTTTTTGCATTTTTTTGGAGTTTGTCTCACGTAAATCTTAAAATTCTCAAATCGGACATCCGAGCACCAAGATATTGCTCTTCAAAGTTTTTCTACATAATCTCTCAATTTTAATTTTCCCAAAAAAATTTAAAAAATAAAAGAGAGAAAATTTTCTATGACTAGGTTTTTTACGATCTTCTAAATTTACGATCCAAATTAATTGTGCATGCGATCCAACAACCCTGATAGCGTGCACACTTACACATGTCAAAGGCGAGTGCACAATATCCATTCGGAACAAAATATAGATTTGCAAATTAACTAAAAATATAAAATTTCAAAATAAAATTTATAGAATAATTAAATCCCTTGCAAAACATAGTTTTAAAAAATGCATTTCGACCAGTCAAACTATGAATCAGGATGAAAAACGTACCGAGTTTGGGCATAAACTCGCTTACCTTACTAAAGTCCCAAAATCCGGTTCAACCGGGTGGTTAAAATAGAATTTCAACCCAAATTTCTCCTGTTTGTTGGGTTGGACCAATAATAAAAATTGGATTGCCCAGATTTTGCCAATTTTTGGCAATTTTCCCAAACCCGAAATAGAAAAAACAGACTTTGCCATGACCTCCGGCTCCTCCCACGGTGATTTCCTATGTTTCCCTTGTGTCATGGAGATAGAAATTATTAGGAGGGTTCCTCTGTTCTATTTTTTTGAAATTTTGACAATGGAAGAGAGAGAAAGTACAGTTGAGGTTAAGGAGATAGAAAAACAGTTTCTGGAAAAATAGTGAGAGAAGAGTAGGAACTCAAGAAACTCAGGGAGAAGCCCATGAAAAAGAGATTGAGAGAAGAGAAGAAACTCAAGAAGAAGGAAGTAAATGTACAAAATAAAACCAACCTTAAAAAGAGATGGAAAGATAGTAAGGGAAGAGGAGAAGGAACTCAAGATAAAAAGAGATAGGTGAAAATGAAGCGTGGAGAATTATACGCAAATGATCCGAGCTTTAATCAACCCAGAAACCTTTCAGTGGAGGTTCCTCGATAATTATCGAAATAGATTCTTCAAGAGAAAGAAGAAGAGAATGGAAAAGAAGTCGAGGTTAGAGAGACTTGATTAACACATAATCTGGATTCATAATAATTCAAACACGATTACATATGGTTCTTATAAGTAGAGAGGAAATAACTGACTTTTAACCTACTTACAGATAAAACTACCCACGTTTACATAATTAATTAGAACATAGGGACTTGTCTGATGACAATTCAAACATAATAATACAATAATGAAAACCACGAGGACTAAATTGCAGTTTGCCACTCATAACTGCCTTCCCGATACGAATGCGACACGTGCCCCATTATCTCTCTCTCTTTCGTAACAGTCGAATGACTTTTAACCAACTATAACAGCTAGTAGCCGTTTTCCGCGACACCCACGACACAACTCCTCTTCTTCTTCGATAACAATCAACTCCGCCATGTTTCCTCCGCTGTCAACCACCGTGTCATGACTAGGAAAATCTTCACATTACAAAAAAAAGAAAGAGATGAATAGAGAGGATGAGTTGTGGGAGAGGGGATGAGATGAAAGATAAAAAAGAATAAAAACCAACCTTAAAAAATGTGCAGAACCTCCCAGAATCTGATGAGGAATTTCTATAATAATTAATATTTATCAATTAAGAATATCTGGTCTAACCAATAGTTCACCCAGTCGAACCGATCAGACCGGAGGACAGGAGAAATTTTGAGTCATCCTCTGGATCGTTTTTCAAAACTATGTTCAAATCAAAGACAAGCAGGCCCGCCAGGCCAAGTGCAAGGCCCATAAAAAAAATATGACCAGTCTGCTTCTAGAAGCCGATCAGATTACACAAAAACTGTCGCTCGTCTTCCTCTTCTTCGTTTGACAACCCCACACTAAAGTCATTAATTTCATTTCTTAGTTTCCCCCAACCGTCGGAATCTGACGTCACCACCTGGTCGGCGCTCAAAGTGGATGCAACATGCAGTCTCCGGATGACGTACGCAACCTCCCTATCGACATCGTCTACTCCCGCCTCGGAGGTAACCGCCGGATTCTCCCATCTTTCCCCCTTCTTCTCCGTTACAATTCGTTACTTTGGAGAAGCTTAATTAATTTTTTCGCTTTTCGATTGCTTTCGATAATAGAGTGGCTGGTAGATCGGAAGAGGATACCGGGGGACTGGAGGAAGCGGGTAGCTCCGATCAGAGCTCGCATCTCCAAAGAGTTCTCCTCTCTTCCTAAGGAAAATTATCCCTATTTCCAGAATCTCGACCCCGAAGGTCCTTTTCCACTTTCGTTCATTTGTTCATCCTTTTTCTCTATAATTCATTTATTTTGATTTTTTTTTTATTTTCCAGGGATTGGATACTTGGAGGCCAAAAAGATTTACGAGATCCTCGTGGATTCCACTCCCGAGAGCCGGAACATCTTCGGCCGCTTGTCTGGCGCCGCGGTACTGCTGCTTCACATTGATTGTTGTATTGAATATGTTTTTTGTGCTGATTGTTCTTTGGTCGTGTCGTAGGGTTCCTGGGAAACGATCGTGCGGTTGTTCGAGAAAGATTATATCTACCTTGGAGAGGCTGCACAGCTGATGATTCAGAATGTTAGCTACGAAATGTTAGTTTGACGTCTTCTGTTTGCTGGTTTCCTTGATGCTATTTGTGTTGTTGATGTAAGTTTTGTCTGATGTGGTGAAGACCGTATCAGAAGAAACAGGTGCAGAAGATCCAGCAACAGCTAGCGGAACTTGACCGCAGGGAGGCTGATATCAAGAGAAGTGCTGCTTTGTCTGCCGCTAAGTACGTTGAGGCATGCCAGGAGCTTGGATTGCAGGTTTGATCATAATAATCGTGTTGTGCTGCTTGGGCTACAGTTTCGTGGTTAGTTGGTAAAGTCATGTTATATTATTCTCGCAGGGTAATAGTGTGAGGTCTGAACTTTTGGAAACTGCAAAGTCGCTTCCCAACTTGTTTAGTAAGATTTTGGAGGCTGTAAACAGTGATACAATGTCCAGAGCAATAGAGTATTACTCCAACTTTGTCAGAGATGTTCACACTGATCAGGATGTAAGTCAGTTGCTCTTTATCTACCTCTGTCAGGGATGCAAAATGGGATGATCGTTTATTGACTAAAGCAAATTTGTGATCATTGGGACAGAAACCTGCATGGACAGTGTTGTTGAGCTTAAAAGATGTACGCGAGAATCCTCCGTCTCTGAATGTTTCTGCCAGTCAGGAGGTTGATGATTCTGTGAAAGTCCAGTCGAGACTTGATGAACCATACCATATAGGAGAGGAAATGGAAATTGCTGCCGATAACATTGATTGGGACATTTCTGTTGATAGTGCTCAGATTGACTGGGACATTGGTACTGTGGAAGAAACAGAGGATAACGGGAATGGCTTGGGTCCTTATGAGATGGTGGATGCCAATGATATCCCACAGCATTCTGGATCAAATGAAGTACCGGAATCTGAACAACCCTCACTTGATATAGACAGAGGAAATCAACCTCCTGAGATGTCTGTGTCGGAGATATCATGGGATATTAGTGTTGATACGCCTCAGGTTGATGTCCTTGATGATGCCAATTTGTCAAACTTAGGCATGGAAAATCAGACACCAGTTGCAAACACTGTAACTCAAACTCCAGGATCGAAGGAAGTTAGGAGTCAGCTTTTGGATACTGAATATCGGAACAAAATTCTCGATGACTTGTATGAGGTAATGGCTTTCCCTGTTCCGTCAATCTTAATGAGTATTCCTTCGTTTCTTACTTCTATCGTGACACTGTAACAAGATTAAGTACGTTTTATCCGATTAGGTATCCATCATACTTTATTATTGTTCGAACCTTAATATTTAAATCTTTGTTCTCCAGATCAAAGCTTTTTTGAGTCAACGGGTAGCGGAACTGACAAATAATGATACTTTGTCTTTGCAACATCAAGTCCAGTCAGTGTCTCCTTTAGTTCTACAGCAATATGCTCCGGATGCCATTGAAACAATGCTTTCTGAAATTACATTGGCCATTTCTTTGCTGACAAATAGGAAGACGCGGGACCTGATTATGCTTCTCAACTCCAAAAGGTACCTCTCTACATTTTTAAGTTAGTTTGTGGCTTGTCATATGCATTAATTGAATTGAAAGTGGTTCCACGTAATAATACTATAAATCAGCATCTTGCATAGAGCATTTTTTTTACCTGATGATGCCGTTTGAGCGTAGTAAAGGTTGAGTAGGGAAGATAGGTGCCAACACATTACTACTGCTCATGATTGATAATTTTGGTTATTTGGCGTAATTTTATTTTCTGGGTTTCTAGATTTTTGGACAGACTGGTTGGTTCGTTGGAGGAGAAGAAGCACCTTGAAATGAGATTGAAGGAGGGACTGAAGGATTTGGCATCCAAAAGAATGGAGCTCCAGAATTCTATGTCATCATCGTGGCCGAAGCAGGTGAGTTTGCCAAATGATAGATAATTATGATCCGTCTCGAGGTAGTATTTCCTCTATCCGGCCTTGAATGTGCACCACCGCAACAACACATCTGACGGCCAACCCAATTGACGAGTCAATGGGTAAGCAGTTGGATGAGCTGTCCTGCTGTGCCTGATACATTAGAATGCACTCGGGGGAATCCTAAGCAAAGCTTCTATCTCGCGCTGGGTGTAGTTATGTCAACTGGTTTTATGATTTTACTTTAAAGCTATAGAATTCTAGGTAGCTCATAGCTGTTTGGCCATCCTTAGAAGGTTGAACTTCCAAAAAGCAGATACTAAGTTGATGTTCGTTTGATCGCAGGAAGCAGCTCTGGCGAAAACAAGGGAGCTGAAAAAGCTTTGCGAGAGTACCCTCTCCTCCATGTTCGATGGAAGACCTGTTAACATAATCGGAGAAATCAATACCTTATTGAACAGCGGAATCAGTGCATGAACCTTCCCAATCCCCTTGGCCCCAGTACAAGAAAGGGCAGGTTGATGCCGCTTTCCAGAAACGGACTCTCGCGGCTCTAACATCAATGTATCAACCATTCCTAGTGAGAAATGGTTCCTGGAATTCATACATGTTGACACCTCTAGTCTTAGACTACAATGGTTCCCTGCTTGACCTGTTGCGGATTGCAATTCTGGATCAGAGCACAAATCATATCCAGAATTTGCTACATGTTTTCTAGATTTGGTTTCTGGAGCATCACTTTTAACAGCTTTTAGGGGATGGATAACTATGGTTACTGTCTATGATTTCAGTTTCTACAATTTAGGAATTATGATTACTACTTGAGGAACATCTATGTTTTTTAGGGGCGTTTAGGAACATCCATGTGGTTGGTATGTTAAGCTATGACATAATACACTTGAATAGAACTGTTACTTTTTAACTGAATTTTTATTTTAGTTTAGTATGATATGGGGGCGGGCACTGATACGACTAATTATTTTCATATTTTTAAGCTAGATATATTTGTGTTCACGAGCAGGTTTGTGGGTGGGAGTGGGAGTATTCGGGATTTTTTTTATTTGGGGTTACAATTCATTGCAAAATATCAGAATGATGTTACTGTATACTAAATTGTGAAATTGGTGTCCACGCTGGACTGTCGGGGTAAAATCCCGTTTATTGGTCCATTAATTGGGATTTTATCCCGTTTAAACCAATAACCGGGATTTTATCCCGTTTGCAAAAAAGGGATAAAATCTTATTTATTGGTCCGAATCCCGTTTTTGACCAATAAACGAGAAATGGTTTTTTTATAGATTTCACAAAGTTATGCACATTCAAAAAAAAAATTTCGAATCGGACATTCGAATACCAAGATATTGATGTTCAAAGTTTTATAACAAAATTTCTCAATTTGAATTTTTTGAATTTTTTTTATGAATAGTAGCATTAATTTGAAAAAAACCCGATTTTGATCAAGAAATAGTTTTTTCTGTCATTTTTTTTATTTTTCAAAAAATTCAAAATTCTTTTATAAAAATTAACATAAGACGGTTTTTTTGTGACTTTTTATTATTTTATTATTTGTTTCAAATTTTAAAAAAATTTAAAAAATTCAAATTGAGAGATTATGTAAAAAATATTTGAAGATCAATATCTTGGTGCTCGGATGTCCGATTCGAGAAATTTTTTTTAATCTGCATAACTTTGTGAGAGCTATACATAAAAAAACTAATAAACGAGATTTTTTTCCGTTTATTAGTCGAAAACGGGATTTCAGACCACTAAACGGGATTTTGTCCCGCTTTTTGTATCCGATACGGAATCCCAGTTTTTGGTTTAGACGGGATGGAATCCCGGTTTCTGGTCCAAGAAACGAGTTTTTAATCCAACGGTCCACGCTCGACATCAAAATCGCAATTTTGGAAACCGTATCTCCAATTTGATAGTTTTTGATGAATAGTAACCCTAGATAAAAAAAAACCGAGTATTCTAATAGTTTTAGACAACGTTATTTATTTGATTTGATAAAGTGAGCTATCCTCTTCCGAATTTTTTTAAAATAAGAGGGGTCAAGTAAAACTGAAAAAAAAAGAAAAAAAAGGCTAAACAAACATTTATCTTTTTCATAATAAAGACATTAAATTGACCGATAATGGACAAAAGACCCGACTCGAGCCTGAAAGACCCGAATCCGAAAATCAGGAAACTATGAGACCCGAACTGAACCATTTTAACTTTGAGTTTGACCCAGACCCGAAATTTTGGTCTGAATCGATCCAGACCCAGACCATAAAAACCATTTTAACTTCCAGTTTTATTTTCAATGGAAGAGAGATTTGGAAACTTTAGTTTTTTGTCTTCAATGGAAAAGAGAGGAGAGTCATGACGGGGGAAGAGATCAGGTGGAGAAGAAAGAGAGAAGGATTTTGAGTTTATTTAATTTTTTTTAACCGACACCCATATGGATCATTATTGATTAAATTATCTCGCTATATAAGTTCCAAATACTTGATTATAAATTACTCAATTTCAAATTATTTAAGCCTAAAGTCGCCTTGATTGGAGTTAGCAAGTTTGTTTAAGACTTCCTACTATACATAAATCGACACCCTAACGTTTTTCTCACGATCTACTCGTTTCTTTTTTCCGTTTTGTTATTTGTCTTTTCTTCATAATTCTATTACTCGCGTATTATTTATATATTTCAGTTCGGGTCGAGTCCAAATGGATATGTGGGCTTGGAGCCGACCCGGATCCGAGAACCAAATTTTGTTAAAAATCAGACCCAGTCCTAACTATTTTTTTCAGTTTCAGTTCAGGTCGGATTTTTTAGTTTGGTTCAGTTCGGATTTACGGGTTTCGGTTCGTTTGTCCACTCCTAATAAGCACACTAACTAGAACGCCAATTATAATGATAGCTTTTCATCAAAAAAAATTATAATGATAGCATCTTGGGTATAAGTTTTCATGTCTTTAATCTGGCTTTTTTATGCTAATTGGAGTTTTTGAAATGTATTTATTATTTCCATTACCCATATGAACAAAAAGTTAAATGATCAATTATAACCGAAGCTGTCAAAAGTCAAAACAGAAGAATTCCGATAATTGTTTAAATATTTTTCAATCTTAAGGTAACGAAAATTGAAAGAGAAGTTTTGAACCAAAAAATAGCAAAGGGCATTACGGTAAATACAAATAGTGTCCAGCATCATTCGAGAAGAACAAAGGCAGCTCCGGCGAGTTCTGAAGTTGGATTCCTCCTCCTGGAACCAAATACATCATCAAAAAATCTGAACAGAGAAGGAGAGTGGTTCCCCCGAAGAAGGTGAAGGTAGTAATCTCTTTGCTTTAGGTTCCTCCCGTCGTTTCTTTCTTCTTCCCCTTGCTATTTATTTTTTCCCAAATCCCCCGCTTGCCCTAATTTTCCATTTAGTTGTTTGGATTCCCCTCTCTCGCTTTGGTTCGTTAGCGTATTATCGATATCGTATCTTTAATCTTCCAAGAACTTGTCTGTGAATTTGGTGCCGTTTTTCTGATGACGTTGACGCTGCGTGGTTTGATCTTGTGTATATCCGATAGTAATGTTGAGGGAGGCATAATTGGTTTTATGAATCTGGTTGTATTTTTTTTCAGTTCGGGAGACGGTAATGGATCCCGCGGAGCAGAGGTACTTGGAGGACAATGATAGTCCATTGATGAAGACGATGAAGGCTGCCACTATGGGTATGGCGGTTGGGACCGTTTGGGGAACTGTTGTCGCCACCTGGCATGATGTACCGCGTGTTGAGAAGAGTGTTGCTCTCCCGGGTTTGATTAGGACCATCAAGATGATGGGTAACCATGGTTTGACATTTGCTGCCATCGGAGGAGTTTATATTGGTGTTGAGCAGCTGGTTCAGCATTATAGGATGAAGAGAGACTTCGTCAATGGAGCTGTTGGCGGTTTTGTTGCTGGTGCTACTGTCCTTGGCTACAAAGGTAGGGACTGATGTGCCGATGATTGTCGTATTCTGATTAGCTTAATAAGGAAGGGTGCCTCATGCCCTCATCATGGCTTCAGCTGTTGCATTCCGGATCAAGTTTCGTATCCCAGACCTTTTAACTACTTGTTGAGGCAAATAATCATCAGAATGTTTCCCCTGTTCCAATCAGAGCATATTATGGTTAGCTTAACTTTGCATAATTTATGTGGAAATGTAGAAGGTAAACAAACAGGCCTTTTGTTTCCTTTCTGTCTCTGGTTATGGCAAGATCTCATTTGAGGAACCAAAGCTGCTTTTCGTTAGATTCTGATTGCCATTCCTTGCCTTTGCTTGTGGTTTTGTTCTTGCAACTTAAATTGCTGTATTAGCTGGTGAATGCATTGATATTTTCTTGATTGGAGTTTACTATTTGATTTTGGATTGGAGTTGGTGAATTTTTGCATTAAAAATTTAACTCAAGAATTGTGAATGTTCTTACTGGGTGTGAAGCAGACTTCTTTGTTTGGCACGATTGTAGGTTTACAACGATATTCAGAGATGATCATGGGGAAATAATGAGTTTCCAAAAGATGCATGTCACAGACTAGCCTTATCTCCATTTCAAATAAGTGTTTGTTCTCCTTAGATGTTAAGTCATTAGTTTATTGTGGTGATTTTAATTGTTCAGCATTTAGAATATCTTGTTTGGAGATTTGAGCTCAAAGATAACATTTGTGTGCACTACATTTTTGAGCTCACTTGTTAGTGTGTGCATCATTGGCGTTAACTAGATGTATTTACTAATAGTATCCCATTTTGGATTTTTATTCACGTCTTTAGTCAGTTTTTTGAATCAAACTTTCTGCCACTCCCTATTTCTAAGAGGTATAATTTGCCTTCCTCTCATACGATAAAGAATGTCCAAACCATGACGAGTTTTATTTATCTAGCAATCTCTCCAAATCGTTGTCTTATTCATTGTTTATGCACGATCATTTTTGTTCTTGTAAACAGATCATCATTTTAATTGAATTACTGATGATTGTACAGGAAAGACCGTTGCATCAGCCATCTCTGCTGGAGCAGCATTGGCTGCGACCTCAGCATTTATCGATTCTGGAGGCCAGACCACTAGAATAGACAATGGCAAGGAGTACTACCCTTACACAACCAAGAAAAGAACCCCAGCTGAGAGCTAACTTTTCGAGCTATTGATGGAAAACCGAAAGCCAAAGTGAAGTTGCTATTTCATAATCAGCTGTATGATTTCGTAATAATTGTTGACTTTTGAAGTCAAAGGACCCGTTGAACACTGTCTATTAACTTTCAGATGAATTGTACAACTTCTTTTGTGATTATAGAATCAGAATCAAGACCAGAGCATTCTGGGGTTACCAAAGTGCCCAAGATTCGTCTCTGCTTGCATTATTTTGAAGATTCGTATGAGCATTGCCACTCACTTTGCCAAATTTATTTGCAGATCTACGTTTTATGTTTGGTTGTTTGAAAAAGTGAGAAATTCATTGAGCAAAATCTATATATCTGTAGATGAATGTAGAATTCTATTGATGGGTGACAAATTTATAATTCAGTTAGAAATTTTATATGACATGTTATCCGAATATTACTATACTAAAAAACATTTTCATCAAATAATTAAGACTGATCGTCCAAAACAATCCGGGACTCTAGATCTGAACACTTGTAGCGTAAATTAGCAAGCTAAGTTCCTACCTGCACTTGACCAAAACAAAAATTTCCTACCTACAAATCCGTCAGATTATTCTCGCTGTCGTCGTCCACTCCTAGCTCTCGAACGACAGATCAGCGGCCATGTCAAGAATCTTACACTCCCACGTGGCAAATCAAGTGACCGCTCGCTCCCCCTCATCGATGCAGCCATGCAGATTTCAGGCTATATAATATCATAACCCATCCCGAAAAAGTTAACCGCGGTTAAATGTTACTACAACTTAACCAAGGTATTTAGTCCGGTCACTAACGGCCTTTATATACCGGGAGGGAAACCGCCTCCTCTTGGCGCCTACAAATCCACACACATTTCTCGCTTCTTTTACTCTCTTCAAAATTTTCAAATTTCTGAATCTCTCTCTTAGCTCTCTCTTAGCTCTCTCTCTCTCTCTCCCTCCTCGACTTCTCTCCTCCTCGCTCGAGACAGTTTCTTTGAATCATGGTGAGAATATAACCGTTCTCCATTTCCTTCTCTTTTCCTTCTTCTCCATCGCCCCACCGTTTCCAGCTTTACTTCGTTAACGTATTTTCTCGTCGGTTTTGTTTTCAGGTGGTAGCTCAGAAGGTGAAAGAAGCGGAGATCACCGAGCAGGACTCGCTTCTCTTGGTAATCGATCCGTCTCATTAGCTCCTCCCCTTTTTTTTATTTTCCTCCTTCCGCTGGTTTAATGAACTTCACTTGCTTAAGTAAATGCTAACTCTAGCTCGAGTTGGTATTCTGTTTTAAGTTTCTTCTTCAACTTAAAAGGATCGAAAAACTATCAAACGCTTTGATGCTTTAAAATCCAGGAAGCAACCGCTTCTTTCCTTCTTAACCAGTAAACGCTCAGCTCGAGACTGCGGCTTGACGTTTTATAAAGTACGTGTTTAGGTTTCCGATCTGTTACGATAAATCTGATTCGATTCGTTTTTGTCATGGATAAGTAGTTTTAACCGTTTGTTGTTAAAATCCGTTGTGTGAAGCATTCATTTGATCTCCAAAGGTGCTTGCAGTTATTTTGATTTTCGATCTTGCTGTTAAATTGTTTGCTGATTGTTCCTCTGTTATTTACGTGCACTGATATAGTTTCTTGTTTCCTTTTTCTTGTCCAATAAAAGACGAGGAACCTGCTTCGTATTGCAATCTTCAACATCAGTTACATCAGAGGCTTGTTTCCGGAGAAGTACTTCAATGACAAGTCTGTTCCTGCATTAGGTTTGTGAAGCTTCTTATCTAGATTTTATGCTAAACAATAATTGATGAACTGGAAGGTTAACTTAAATATTGTATTGACATGAACAGAGATGAAGATCAAGAAGCTTATGCCTATGGATGCAGAGTCACGGAGGCTGATCGATTGGATGGAGAAAGGCATGTTCCTTGCTTCCAAGTCATATTGATTAGTTGCTGCCTTCGGTTATGGTGTTTTTCTCTTACGCATTGATGGTGGCTAGGCAACATTGGTAACAGTGTCGTTGTTCTGTAGGTGTTTATGATGCTTTGCAGAAAAAGTATTTGAAGACGCTCTTGTTCTGCGTGTGTGAGGCAATTGATGGTCCAATGATTGAGGAATATGCATGTAAGTTGTCTTCCTTGATCTAAGAATTGTGTATGGCTAGATGGATTTGCATAGTGGATGATGTAGCATGAACTTGAGCTATTCTTGGAGTGTTAGTTTGGCGATCTTTTTTTCCAACTTTGTTGGTGAGTTTCGGTTTTGACATATAAAGTGCATGTCTTTCCTTGCAGTCTCTTTCAGCTATTCTGATTCTGACAGTCAAGAGGTTTCTATGAATATTAATCGACCTGGGACCAAAAAGGGAGGAACCTTCAAGTGTGATTCTAAAACTATGATTACACCAAATCAGATGAGGTTGTGGAAGAACAAAATAATCCATTTCGTTTTGTCTATCCCTTTAGTTAATCAGCTAGTTATTTAATAAGCTTCTGATAATATATCTATTTGCTGATGATGTTACTCAGGAGTTCAGCCTGTAAAATGGTCCGCACACTTGTTCAGTTGATGAGAACTCTGGATAAGATGCCAGATGAGGTAAACTACTAATCTAGCAGATAAAACTTTTTGGGCTAGTCCTTCTGGCTTCTTAAATGTAGTATTTTATGTCCATCATGTTGGACTAAATGATATTTACTGACTGCACGTTATTTCATTTGAACTCCTCAGCGCACAATACTGATGAAACTCTTCTATTATGACGATGTGACAGTACGTTAACCCTTCTCATTCTTTGTATGTTGGAAATGGGATTATTATCTTTTATGATAACGAAGCATGAAACATATATTTGCAACCTGTCTTGCATCATTCTGCCTCTAAGGTTCACCAGTATTTCAACAAAATATAAAATGGAATCCACACAGAAGGAAATGTGTCTAAGCAGTGCTTATATGAAGGATCATTGGTCATAAATCATTTTGAATTATAATCCAACATATCACATAGTTGATTTAATGTTCTTACATGGTTTTTTACTCAGTGACAGTGAATGGTAACATCGTTTCAATCTTTGCAGCCAGCTGACTATGAACCCCCATTCTTCAGGGGCTGCACGGATGAAGAAACACATAACCCATGGACTAAAAATCCTCTAAAGATGGAGGTTGGGAATGTGAACAGCAAGCATTTAATACTTGCTCTCAATGTAAGGAATTCGGTTTAATTAATGGGCACAGATCTGAAGATACTGGACAGTTGCTCAAAAAGTTTGTATTTTCTGAAATGTGTAGGTGAAGAGTGCTCTGGATCCTTGCGAGGACGAAAATGATGAGATGGATGAAGATGGAATCAGTTTAGGGGCCGACTCCAGAAAGGAAAACGACTCTTCAGAATCTGATAGTGAGGTGAACTTGGGACATATATTTGACCTTGTTCAATAGGATCAGTTTTCATTAAGAATGGCAGGAAAAGAGAACGAAAAAGTTTCCTCAGCTCTCCAGGAATCTGTGTTCGAATTTTTAACTCTAATGTCCTATTTAAAATCTCTTGAACTCCAATGGACGCAAAGAGCATAATCTGATACTAAACTTGCAGGTGAATGCATCCCATGAAGATCACTATATAGTTGCCCCAGTAGGTAATGACAAACTTTTCGATGTCAACTTCAATCCCAATTCCTAATTTTCGGATATAGTAACGTGATCCAGAGTGTCGTTTGGCAGCTAAAGAACCGGCAGAGGAAGAAAATGGCATTGTTGATGAAGGTAACATTTCATACTACAAAGCATCATTCTTACTGGAAAAAAAATGTAGGTGTCGTAGCTTTTAGAATCATGCTGAGAATGACACTGATACTTGCATGGTTTACCATTGGCAGATGAAACTCAGGACCCTGAAGAAGATGACCAGCAATTGGACAGAGTTAGGGACTGGGTCAACCACCGTCATTTGGATGCTATTGAGCTTACAGATGTGCTCTCTCATTTTCCCGATATCTCAATTGTAAGAGCTTTTAATAGTTGGATTTTAGTTAGTAATGACAGGGATATTAGATTGTACCATAGCTGACAGTTCACTTGGCTTTGTTGCAGGTATTAACTGAAGGTAAATAGAGCTATAATCCTTCTGAATCGTCCTGGAAGGAAGCTTTATGTTTTCTGATTCTCTTAGCACATTGCATTTCTCGGATCATCTTCAATTTACTACAGAGATTATGGGCAAGCTTCTAAAGGAAGGAGTTCTATTTAAGACGGGAACTGATACTTTTACCAAAAACAAGCAAAAGGTAGGCTTTCGGCTTGTGTTTTTTTTCTTGTTGTTCTGTGTTTATCTCCTTCTACTCATACCTCTATTGTCTTCAGGTTTTTGAGTATGACTTTGCTGCGGTGAAGGAGGAAGATTGTCGTCCATTTATGTCCGTGGAGAAAGCTCCCCAGATTGATGATCCCGTGTACGTCAAAGTAAGTGTTCTAAAACCAGATGATATCTAAGCATCCGATATATGTACTAGAGAGTTTCTATAAGAAATTTAACGCTGTGTTGCTTATGAGAACACTTATTTTCCAGGCTGTCTCCTTGTTCCCTCATTAGAAACTGAAATTGCATTAGCATAAAAAGATTAGGTTCCATTGGTAATTATGGAGCTAGAGATTTAATTTCTTATTTCACATGTCAAACAAAAAGAGATCAAGCTTTTTAACGGCTTCCATATTCCGTGCCTATGTAGCACCTCCCATTTTTGGTACGCTCAATTCACTTTAATATAATTTCAGGCTCTGTTTCATGCACTGCAAATGAAATATGTGACACCTGCAAAGCTCCAGAGCAAGCTGGATGGAGAAGTGAACCAGGCTGCTGCACGCAAGATAATCGATAGGATGACACAAGATGGTTACCTTGAAGCCAAAGTCAACCGCAGGCTTGGTATCTATTATTGTTCTGTGACGTTCTTAAGCATGTAATGATCGAAGCATTCTTACTGATCTTTTATAATCGTTTGATGTTACAGGAAAGCGCATAATTCAATCTGCTCAAACTGAAAAGAAGCTCAATGAAGTTAGGAAAGCAATGGAGAATGAGGTTAGGATAATGTGTATTTATGGTTGTCGCAATTCCTGTGCAACTTAGCTGTGATATTGTCCTCAATGTCTCTCGATAAAGCAGGACGTGGACATGGTTGAAGCACACCAGGACAATGGTTCACAACCGCTAGCTATAGGTGTCCCATCCACTCTTCTGCAACTTCAAGGTTTTGTGGGAAGTTCGTATCGTTGTTTAAAGACTATGAAGTATGAATTTTAAATGTCAGGGAACAACGCTAAGGACAACTCAACATGCGGCATCTTGCACTCAATTGGATCGGATCTTACACGCATGAAGGTTCTTTCCGGCACAAACCAAGAAAATTCTTTCAGGAGCGAGCAGACAATCTCTAAAACGAAGGATCAGGGAAGCACTCCCGTCAGTCGGCCCGAGGTTAATATTAGCTTTCTTATGGTTGGACTGAGCTTTGCTAGTTTATAGATTTCACCGAATCCTGATAAGACCTTGTTTCTGGTTTGGGATTCAGCAACCAGTCGCTTCAAGAGAAAGCTTTGCACGGGGATTTGGCAGTGGCAAAGGAAACGGAAGCAAGAATCACTTCGACGAGACAGACACTGTTGTATGCAGCAGATCCTCTCAAGAAAAGAGATCCAGGAAGACGAGCACGGTATGCAACAAATTCTGCGTTTCTGGACTCGATTTTCTGTTACCGGAAGAGAAGATGCTTCTGATGGATTTCAACTTATTTTGCAGGTTAAGGAGCCAATTCTGCAGTATACGAAGCGCCAGAAGTCCCAAGCTGCTGCTTGAAATGTCTTGTGAAGCTGAGGTCTTGGCCTTTTTTCCATATCGGTGCACAGATTTGGTATTTTGAGAACTAAAACTCTGAATAAAAAGCTCAAGCACATTACAGCACCCAGTGTTTGAACACTGGCAAACACGGAAATAGGTTTTTTCATATGCTTTTGCTTGTCAATAATTGTTTGCTGCTGGCCATGTTAATATCGTAGTAGTCTTTGATCTTAAATTCTTAGACCTTGAAGCCATACACAATTAAGTATACTTTAAACTGTGGACAAAATTGTCGCTTCATGTTTTCGCTACAGTGAAGTGCATGCACAATTATTTGAAGTAGATAATTGTTTTGGTGAAGATATTTACATATTGAATATATCAACATATTAGAATGTGTTGTAATAAGAGAATTTAATAAAAAAATTTAAAATAATTACTTAGAACTCGTCATAAATCTTATTCATACCTGTGCGCTTACTGTGGTATAATTTTCCTATGCGAATATTTCCATGTTGAAAAGGAAACTGTTGTTTATAAATGTTTGTGCCTCTACTTTAAATAATCCATAGTATGCCACATCGGATGTTTCTGGTAGGGATGCCTTATCGTATTTAATGGATGTTAAACTTGAACAGGTAATTTAATAATGTTGAAGTGTTTATTCTTTAATTTACGTTAGTAAATTTTTTAAAATAAAAAATTATAAGTTCAAATATTTTATTATTGGACTAATTTTTAAGAACCAACTTTGTAATTAAAAGTTTATGTTATTCTCGAAATCATGTATCTGATCTCAGGGAATCTTTTATTCTTTTGATTACAATTAAGGTATAATTAATCAATTTGCATAATGAAAATTTACTTATAGTAAAAACCTTAAGCACCAAATTGAGAAATCGTACAAGTCCACCGCATATAAAGGGAGGTTTCATTAATTTTTAACTCCTGGACGGATGGACGCACCCAGAAACTGGAAAGAGAAACTAAAGATATCCCCATTCAAATTCCACGTGGCAGCAACCCATTGTTCCTCACAAATTTTGCTAGCCCCTTCCATAGCGAAAAGAACACCCGAAGTGGATATATTCCAGCTTGGTCTATAGAAGACATAGCAAGCGAGGAGGGAGGAAGGAGAAGGGCAGAAGGCTGCTTTAGATTCATTTCAGCTTTTAATTTCAATGGCTGGGATTGCAGCTTCCTGTTCGACCCTCATTCCCAAAAGGTACAACTTCGTAAAAACCTATTGTATTTGTAGTCGATAATCGTCAAATTTTATATATAGAGTGGTTCCAGTATTAATATATTTATGTTTTGTAAGATTGAATTCGAGTCTTTTAATCGTATTGGCACATTGCAAGTATGAAGCAGTATATATTCTTGAGAGTAAAGAAATTAAGGGTGTGGTTCCAGCAATTGCCTGATACCAACAGGGAGATCAAGTAGATGGAGAGGCCTTAGAGTTAGAGCTGAGGTGAAGTATGTCAACTCTGAAGAAGCAAAGCAGCTTCTTACAACCGAGGGATACACGGTGCTCGACGTGCGGGACAGGCTCCAGTTCGAGCGAGCTCGCATCAAGTCCTGTCGTCATGTTCCTCTTTATATCGAAAACCAGGACAACGACGTTGGTGAGAACTCTGCGCACTCGTCATTTGTAGTGGCGCATTTCGATGTTCAGGAGGATTGCTTTGTAGTAACTCGTGCATTCTTCTTGAGCTGTTTGTTGCAGGCACACTTATAAAGAGGACTCTTCACAACAACTTCGCGGGTGTGTTGTATGGTCTGCCTTTTACGAAGCTGAACCCGGAATTCGTCGAAGCAGTTAGGAGAGAGCTGTCTCCTGAGACTAAACTGCTGGTGGTTTGTCAGGAAGGGCTAAGGTCAGTATCTAATTTGCTGTTACACTTTTGGAGAACCTATAGGCGCCAATTATGTGCACTTTTTGCGTTTTCAGGTCTGCTGGCGCAGCTAGAAGGTTAGAGGAAGCCGGTTATGAGAATATAGCATGCATAACATCTGGACTTCAATCGGTAAAGCCAGGTCCTAAAGCGTCGAACTCAAACCCCGACTCAAAACCTTTCACGACCATAATTAGTTTCTTACAGAATATGCTAAGACCAACATTCGTTGTTTGAAGCAGGAATGTTTGATACTGAAGGTTCCAAAGAGCTGAAAGATGCCGGCAAAGCTGGTTTGGTCACCATCCAAGGCAAAATCTCAGCTGTCCTCGGAACTGTACTCATCTGTAAGTCCTTAGAACTTGTACCTCTGAAAACTCATGAGAATGCAGACTAATGAATAACTAACGATCTTGCATATTTGATAGGTGCATATCTGTTCATCACTTTTTTCCCAGACCAAGCAGAGAAGGTGCTGCAATTATTCCCAACCAGCTAGTGTTCTAAGGGTGGCGTTTCTGGTACTACATTTGTTCAAGACGAGTGCTCAAGTTCGAGCAGCAATTTTCATTGTTTTTCAGGAATGTAAAGAACGTTTGTAGGTATTTAAAGCTCCATCAAAACCCACATCCAATAGCATTAACACTTTGAAGTTATTATCGGCTTCACCATTATTACTACAAAAAAAAAGTGTAGGATCGCCAAGCAAGAAATGAATCTCCAACCATCAAATAGGGCAAATTTTGTGGGACTGTTACAATGTAGAAAGTAGGAAAGGCAACAGAAGACCGGGAAAAAGAAAAAAAAAACAGAGGAAACTTCACCTGGACGTGAGTCTCAGTCAAAAGATGCTAGCTGAATATTTTCTATTCTCGCGATATATTACAGTAAGATTAGTGTAGTTGGTGTGTTCCGGCTATTCGCACCACTCCGAAGTAAATACTGTCAGTTTCCTCTAGCTACCTCTGTGACCATAAGAAATAGCATTGAAACATAGAGCATTTGACCACCAAGCTTCATTTGATCAAAATCGCTCGAGCTATGCAACCCAGTGTTAATCACTTTGTAAGCAGTAGAGCTGGCGGATATTTCCGGAGGCTGTGGCACCAACAAAACAAAATCCAATGACAGGCAGCACCAACAGGCTGATTTGCAACTGATAAATCATGCAAACAACAAAAACTTTGTTCTAATTAAATGATAGAGAGCATCAATATTGCTGAAACATGCATGATGTAGGAAAATTGATGACAGTGTTTTGTTAAGTCGAAACCATATAATGTACATGTAGACGGAATGGCACATCAAAATCAGCTTTCCTGTGATTAAATGAAATACAAAACATTAGATCTGGAGTAGAAAGTTGAAACCGCAGCCAAATCTCAATTTGCATGAAACGGCTGATGGATGGAAATTCCTGAAGCAAGACTCACAATAAATATGTAATTTGGTTTTAATAAAAGATAAACTCGACAAGTTTAGCTATTCAAAGGTCCGAAAGATCAATTTGGGATGGCAATGTGCTGATGTTACCGATAGATAGACTGAAGGAAAACATGATGGTTTCAGCAGAATGTTCTCTACCTTCTTACAAGGTCGGTACTCAACAAATTAACGGATCTCACTGTAAAAGCTCAAAAGGGTGCCAGCAGTAGTAATTACCATAAAGCCAATCTTTGAATAAGAGATGTAAAGCATTTGACACTTCCCGCTTTTGATTCTCTTCAAGTGGAGCTTCCCTCAATAGCTGCTTCGTCTCACCGAGATTCTTTTGCTGGAAGGAGAGCACATTTCACAAAGATAAAACAGTAGAGCTGTAAGAAAACCATAACAAAAGAGTGGCTGCACAGATAAAGGAGAATCTAATAGCACAGAGCAAAGGAAGTCAAAGAATCTAATAGTATGTGCACATACATTTCTCTGCTGAGAGGCCATATATACATCTGGTAGTGGAAACGGGTTAACTTTCGTAGCCCCATATGATTCACCTTCAAGCCAATTTGGAATCTGTGCATCAAGAAAGAAAGACTATCATCACATGCCATAAAAATTCAAAAAATAAGTAGGGAGGATATGGAGATGAATATTGAGTGAAATGAGGACATCTTAAAGACGTTCATATATCAATGTTCAAAATTGCAGTGTTCTCTCACTTTCGACAAGCAACAGCCATGGTTAAAAGAATACTGACATACGATTAAACCCTCAATAAAAAGTAACACAAAATCTCGAAAAATTCAAACACAAGGGAGAATCTTAACGAAAAGAAATAATATTGCAGTAGTCTGTTTGCTATCTACTGCATAAGATTCTCTAATAATTAGAAAAACATTCATACCAGAAACTCTGTGAATTGGTCAGGATCCATGCATGTAGCTGATTCAGCCTGAACATCAGATATGCCTGCAGGATGAGATAACGAATCATGTGGATCCAGAACTCCCAAGGCTAAGGGTTTGTCCCATTTGTTTACAGTTGCCTCAATACCCACTTCAGCCATGTGTTGCTCCAACTCGGAGTAAAATGTATTGTACGGTGCTACCTGGTTGAATGTGAGAATCTCTTAGATAAAAGGAACAAATTCAAAAGCTCAGAAAGGGAAGAAAATGAATTGCGGCAGATTGTCCAAATGGTATCTTCCAGCCTCCAGGTACAAAAGGAAACATCTTTAAGATGAGCAATCTAGGTAGCATGAGAGAATTTGAAAAGCAACATCAAATAGAAACGCATAATTCCCTCAATACAAACAAGACACAGAATAAAAAGATTGCAAAAAATCACCTGCAACTTGTGATTATCACCAACCATTAGTGGCCGCTGGTTTACTCCAAGAAAGAAGACGCATTCACGGCAGTTGGCAATACAAACACGTTTAGCTGCAGTGATCACATGAACACGCTCGCAATGCTCAATCCGTACCGCCTGCAAGGCAGATAATCATGATCACTTTTGCAATGCACATGCTTCAACTTTATCACTTTTACGGCGGCATCTGTAAGCGAACACTAGGGAGAATTTTATTAACTGAACTGCTATTGGCACCCATCAGATACCATCAATGCCAAAAGAACTTTAATGTCAAATGACAATTGTGCACTTGTGTATTTATTATCCTTCTAAATCTATCAAGAAATAAAAAACGGAGATGCTCATTCCTCTTTTTCACTATTCATCCCATTTTTCACAGATGTACTGCAAAAATTAGCATACCTGTTTCTTCAAGTTCAATCCCTTGTATTTGATTCTGTGAAAGCAACCAGAATTCCCTATTTGATTACCTTTACTAAACACTTGAGCACCAAGTTCAATCAATGGTCTAACCAATCCGTTCTTACTCATTGCTTAGAATTAATCATGATATCTCTTCATGAAAGACAAAAAATAACAGGGGCAAAATGAGCTAAAAGGAAATAATACAGTGTTTATAAAGGAAAATGACTGTCAGAAAAGAATCTCAATATTTAGATGGTTCGATACGGTTAGGGAGCATACTAAACAGATAAGGGTATGATTGGATTCTAATATGAGAGTCCAGTGGTAAAAGTATCCGAAATGGGTGCCAATCGGCGATTGGAAATCGTGTTCCCTTAAATTGGAAGAATATAATCACAACAAAGGACTCCCGTAATATTTACATGCAGATCACTGTTTGGAACAAAAGATTCCAACCAAAAATTGTTAACAACAAACCACCCAAGTTTTCTTACCTTTCCAATGGCTCCAAGGACAACCGTAGAATCAGAGCACCCATAAATAGTAGCATATCTCAAAGGCGCTAAGATGTAAATTGCAGAATCGTGACAATTCAGAACCTGATCAGTAACAACAATCAGCAGTAGACAAAAGATTAGGATTAATGCAAGATTTGAGCAGGCGGCATTCAACAAAATAAGCTGTATGAAGAGTATTTAACTATTGCCCTTGTGTAGCTGGCCCATCGATAGACAACACTGACCTATCTCTATTTCATTCTCATGCAAACATCGTAGATTGAAGTAAGTCATTTATCAGTGGATAAATCTAGTAATAACAAAAGAATCGCTTCAGACTGAATCATGTATTCGAATTATGCGTGTGCCCAGTCACATGACAACAGAGACCCTAGCTCGGAACCAGTAACCCATTATGGAGTTACAAATACCAAATTAATAAAAGTAAAGTGAAAAGCACCTTTGATTGATGGTGCTAACACCACAAGCTTAGTGCGGCAGAATCATACAATAGATCACAAAAGATGATCCTCTTCAAATCAACACAATGTATAGAGATCACTATCAATCCGTTCTCAAAACTGCCATACAATTCAAGCACAAGAGTAGGAGCCAAAGAATTGGTTTGCAAAAGCTAACCTTCACAGAAGATCCAGTCAGCTCAGAGGCAGGTTTTGCATAAGAAGATTTGGAGATCCCTTCAACAAGAGTTGAGCCCCTGAGGTTCGGCGAGCTCTTAATATTAGAATTCGTGCTGGCATCTGCCATAGTGACATCTTGGTCTGACGTGTTAGATGGCCCAGTTTCCTTTGCAGATAACCTCTCAGTGATATGTTCCAAAGAGGCTGCAATGTTTTGCAAAATCCAGTCGACAACTTGACCCACGGGAACCGGAACAGCCGGCATGTCCGGATCGGAATTTGCAAAAAACGGAGAGGCCTGACTTAATGGAACTTCTTCCGAACCCTTGTCACCAAACTGAACTAAAAATCCGAGGTGCTCAAATGCTTCCATGGACAAAACCTAAAACAATAATTATCAGATATCTAACCCATTAACACCAACAAAAGGGAGAAACGAAAAGATAGGACAAGATCACAAACCATGGAATCGTCAGGGTTGCCTTCAACAGTGTCGGCCAAGAGGGAGATAATGTTGCCCATATGCTTTTGCAGATAGGACAACTGGTGAGCCTCCTCGTCTGCCTGGGACGGCATAGACCGCCGACTATTGCTACGCACAAGCTGTAAATTCACAAACAAAAACCGACTCAGCTGCCTTAACAACAAATGCAGCATAAAAAGATGCATCATTGCACGATTAAAAGATCCCCAAACCCTAACATTCTTTCTAAATACTAACAACAATCCGATTGCTAAAGGGACAATGTTCCGAAGATAGCGAGCGAACCTGGAGAGGGGAGAGGGCGGAGAGGAAACCGTCGAAGGCGGAAGTGGAGGGCCAGACGTCGGCTACAGAGGCGGAGTCCTTGTGGGAGCGGGGGAGGAGCTTCTTGTAGGATTGGATGTACAGGAACATGAGCAGATCCCGGGGATCCGCGTCTTCGACCTCGACCGCCGGTTCGGATCCCGCGGGGAGAACCGATGCCAGTGTGTCGAGCACGAGGCTAGCGTGGTCGGCGGAGATCTGAAGGGCCTCGGCGAGGGCGTCTGGGCCCACGCGCTCCGCCCCTCCGCCTCCTAGCCTCTGCCGCAGCTGGGACAGGGCCTGGGTGGGGTCCGGGAATATCAGCTTCGGGATTGGGAGGAGCCCGTGCTCAAACGCCTCCCTCCGCGGGTGGATCAGCTGGCCCGGGCCCACCTCCGGGTCCGGTGCTGACGTGGACTGTTCGTCCATTTCAACGACGCGGTAGTTTTCTAGTTTTGTGATTTTTCTAAATGTGGAATTTTAATTTCCTACGCAGATCTCTCTCTGTGAGAAGCGAGTAGTAGCGGAGAGAGAGAGAGAGAGACGGGGAGAGTGAGGAGGGAGTTTTTAGCTACGAGATGGCGTACGTGAGACCGGATATCTTGGAGAATTTGTATGGTGACACGTGTTTTAGTTGAGGCATGTTTTATTTGGGAAACTAAGATAAGGATATATAATCCTTCAAAAAAAAAAAAGATAAGGAGATATAGAGTTTTATAAATTGAAGTGAGGAAGATGAAAGCAAATTAAATGGAATTTTTATGTATATGAAAAAAATATTTATATATCTTTAGGGTAAAATGATTTATCAGGTAAATTTAAAATATGTTAATTTTATCTAAGTACCGGATAAAGTATAACCATAAGTCTTACCTTTTAGAGGCGTTGAATAAAATAAGATTTTTTTTACCATTTTACCACATTTGACATCATAGACTAACTGCACCCTAACTTATCATAGTTTTTTTTAAGAGAAAGTGGCGCATAGCCTATATTAAAAGTCACGTTACAACGAAAGTAAAAAGGATACGAGCAAACCGAAACAGACTCGAAACAAGACCGACGCGAACAAGGTGGCACAAGATGGAATCGAAGGGCGATCGAATAGACACAAGTGTCATTGATCGAGGCGGGGTTCTACCGAAACTAAGTTCGGAATTAAATCTCACGACAGAGTCGAGAGGACAACTGAGCGTTAACTCAACAGAATGCCAAGATCGATGTAAATCGACCGAGGCAAGGCTCTCCACCCGCAAGCAACGGACATGAATCGAGATCCGAACGGATCTCAAAACATAGCAACAGTGACTAAAGCAACAACAGAAAATAAACCGATAGAACACGAGACCACTAAACAAATGTGGCTCGGAGCAACAAACAACACAACATAAACGAGAAAACATAATAATAAATACAGACAGCCGGGGAGGAGGTCGACGGTGACCAACCCCCCCGGGTAGCATAAGCGAGCCTCCTAGACGAACTGAAGACGAGGCCAGTAGCTGGAAGACGGGCTTGAGAGGTCGGCTACGGGTTGACTCGGTCGACGGAGGTAAGAGTGGAAGTCGGAGCGGTGGTCGGAGCGGCTGTCGGAGCGGTGGACGATGGTGGCCGGAGTGGTGGTCGGAAGGTAGAAGAAGCCGGACGAAGCCGGAGATTGGCCGGACGAAGCCGGAGATTGGCCGGACGAACCCGGAGATAGCCTCTCTAAAAGAGGAGAGGAGAAAAGAGAAGAAGATGAAACAAAAAAGAAAGAGGCGAGGGGAGGAGAACGGTGGAAGAGATTATTTACAAAGGGGGCACATATTTCAAGTCAGAGAAAAAAAAGGACAGGCGTGGGATATTTTTTCGGGGGAGCGATGGATTTAACTTATCATAGTTGGAAGAAGTTTTGTTTTATGAAGAAACAAAATATAATTTTTGACATATTAAATCACCAATTATAATTCGAGCCCACGAACGATAATGTATTCCGGGCCGGATTCCAGGCCCGACCGATATCTGTCACCGACGCAAAGTTCAGGAAGCGGTCGCTGGCCGCACGTGCGACAGAAGCCCAACCATTATACTTTTCACGTTTGGGTGGAAATCCTATATTTAAAATTTCAACTTCAATTTTTTATATTAATTTGAGTTATATATTTTTGTGGAAAAGTAATTCTTATATCATATTGTAAAATATGGTTTAATTTTGAAACTATCATATGATTATGATTTGTAGACAGTTCACATCCGTTACAGATACAAACTTTAATAACAGTTACAGTTACGATTTAGTATAAAACGGTGGTTAAAAATAAATTCCAAGTTCAAATGGGAATTTAACTACAAAACTTAAAAATTGGGTATTTTATACATTAAACTTTACAAAAGATATGTAATTTGATTTTAAATTATCATCTACTATTGTATTCTTACTACACATAAAATACGATTTTTATAAGTTATAAAGAAAATTTTATAAACAAATAAAATGTTCATCCTGGTTAAATCAGCACTTAAACTGTATCAAACAGAGACTTAATGGTATCTGTTTTAAACTACAGTTAATCGTAACCATAATTGTAAGACCATCCGCAGCGGCCGGGGCGTGCGGCCCCGGTCCGCCACGTGGCGGCACGCCATTGGGCGTGCCGTGCGCCTCGCTGACACGCGCGGCGCCTTCGCGTGTCAGCGAGGCGCTC
>SOPF01026825.1:0-16337 GCA_012979155.1 Hypericum perforatum
AAGTATGTATATAGACCAAACCCTCAGCTAATTACCTGTTCCATGAGATGACATTAACATCTGCATTATGTGCCTTGATGGAAATTCCAGGTGACTTTCCCAAACGGGTATCCCATATAGCAATTTTCCCGTCAACAGAACAAGAGGCAAAAACCGCATCTTCGGTAGGGCTCCACTGAATAAAAGATGGAAGGGGACATTCAGTGATAACGTAATTGTGACAGAACCATTGTATTTCATTATTCAGGTCAATCAAATACTTGTAGATCTTCCACGCTTGCAGAGTGTCCAACAAATGGGGTACTGCCAACATTCCATGATGAGCCAGATGCGGGTTCCCAAAGATGAATACAATTCTTACAGTCACCTTTAGAGAAACAAAAGAAATCACCAACATGTTTGAGAACTCTAAAGTACAATTAAATAAAGAACTTTCAAGTAAAATGTGGGGCAAAAGCACCAAAGTGATACTATTAGAAGGTACCAGTCACCAGCCTTCCAGTTACTCGAGGACTCCAATCCATAGCATAGCCTTCATCTTTGTGTCCTCCAAATTTGAGCAATGGAGCCTGATTAAAAACTGTAGAGCCTTCCTTGGGAGTTTCTGATTCTGTCTCATTTAAAGCATTCAAATGAGAGCTGACATCCCATATCTGCATGTAGATAGTTGGACTAGTTAACAGCACGTAAATGATCTGATAACATAAAAAGCTGGACTATATGATCTTTGGATTGTTTTCAAAGCATCCGTTGGACAAGGACAAGTATAAGAAGAAACATGGATCGACCTTTGAAGAAGTGTGGAAGATGTCAAAACAGTTTACCTGTACATGGCCAGAATCTGACCAAGATGCACAAATGTGGGGTTTTTGTGACATTGCACGTATACGATTGACACATCCTTCATGGGCTACCTTGCGCAACTGCATATGCAGATACAAGTTAAGACTTAAGAATAGTATAGGATAACACATTCATAGCTGTAGAAACCATAACAAATATAACAGAGACCATGCCTGCAAAACTGGCTTTCCAGATTGTTTGTCAGCATCACTATCCTCATCACTGTCACTGCTATCCGAATCCATCTCAGAGTCACCATTCGTTGTGGGCACCAATTCACGCCTTTTACCAGAAATGTTGGACACTTTAAAAACTCCAATGGAGTTCCAAGAAGCTTTCTCAGCCTGAATGGCCCATGAGAAAGCTCAAAAACCACAACAATTTTACAAACAAGCACTTTCCCCATAATAAGTAAACGATTCTACATTAGGCAACAGCTTGTCAACTTAGCAACGACCCTTTCTATCACAGATAAAGCAATCCCTAATACCCATTTATTACCACGCTTTCTTATCACCGGTAGTCAGGAAGAGCTACATAGTACCAAGCCAATTTAGTCTATATAACTTAAAAAAAATACAGAGATACCCCCACGTAATTGATGTTTTATGCAAACCAGTCATTCGAAATAATATATATATATATATATATATATATATAAAATATTGTTGACCCCGTTCAGTATATTTCACCCAAAAAAATGAAGTAACCTTCTCATTGTTGCCCCAAACTAAGGGATCATTGTTGTTCTTTGGCCCGAAAACAATCATCATTTTCTCATTCAATGTAACCTTCCCATTGAAAAACACAGAACAGGTGTCCAGTCAGTTGCAGTCTCACTCACCTGAGTCCCCGCCACGAAATAAACCTTGTGAGGGAATTCGGTCCGGATCAAACCCAGGAATCGCGCACTATATCGAAACTGCCAATTCACAGATAAAAGAACACAACAACAATAAGGAACAAAATCAAATACAGAGCATAACACAACAAACATTAAACCAAAAACACGTAGAGTCTCAATTTATCTTCGAAATAATCGACACTAAGAAATGCGATCAAACTGAAGCGGGAGGGCCGAACCTAAGGGAAGGCCATCCAATGTGAAAGCCATGGAGAGAATTATAAGCGGTAGGGTCGCACTCCAGCTCCTCACCTTCCTCCAGCTTGTCGACTCCCGGCTGCCAGACCTTCGTCGGAACCGACGGGCCTGGCGCCGACGACGACGACGAGCCTTCTCCAGTCTTGGAACCATAAACCCCAAAATAATAACTTTTAACGGACCGATTGGAGAGTAAAAAAATTGTTACGGGGAGTGAGATTAATCAGATGATTGCGGCTTACCTGGCCCTTTCGCTTGGCCTTCTTTCGGATTTTGATGGATCGAGTCATTTTTCAATTTTAGGGTTTAGTCTCTGTGGAGAAGTGAAGCGATGGTCTTCATGTTCAGGGTTTTAGGGGTTTTAGGACTTATCCGATACTTAACCAAAGCCACAAATTATCATTGTTTTTAAATCGGCCGGAAATATTATCAGAAACTGATAATCCGACCGACTACCTTACCAATCGAGCGGTTTTTGAGATTTTCCGGTCGGACCGGAAACTGGGGGCGGTTCGACCGAAAATATTAAAAATACTATTTTTTAAAAAAAATAGAATTTATTTTTAAAAAAATTGGTCTGACTGGCCATCCGAACAGTCGGACCGGTCTGACCGAAGATCGGCCAGCCCACCGGGTCGATCTCCGATCCGATTTTGAAAACTATGCAAATTATATTTTCTTATGTATAAGAAAATTACCATAAAATATTCATTAAATATATATATATATATATATATATATCCAGTTCTTTGGAATAATCATAATGGTGCATTTATTTATGATATCTATTATATGGTCGAGGATTAAACGAATTTAGATATGATTACAGTAAAAATATTTAAAGATGGCAAAATCAGAACATCAGCTTATAACTAATCAAATTAAGCGCCCATCGTTATACAATTGTGAAACTTCCAATCACAAAATCTGATTAAATTGTAACAATAACTTGTAACTAACTGATTTAAGCGCCCATCGTTGTACAACTGTGAAGCTTCACCGCGAGAGAGGAGAGGACTTTTGGCGGCGTTTTCTTTACTCCCTTTCAAAATTTCAAACTGGTCCTCCTAATTAAGAGCCTTCATCCCTCGCTTCCTTCAGAAACAAAGACTAATAACCGTCAATGAGATGAGCTCGCCTTGTGTCGTCGACGACAGGGACTTCGACGACGCCGCATTGTGGGCAGTTATCGACTCCGCCGAAGCCACTCTCTCTTCAACCGCCAAATCCAAGCCCCGGCGTCCCCAAACCCTCGCCCTCAAGTACCCTAACTTCCAGTCCCCTCCCACGCCGGTCTCCAACTCCTCGTCTCCCCTCCCTTCACTCGCCACCAACCGCCACGTCAGCGTCCCCGATCCCTGCACCCGCCCGCAGAAGATCCCGAGGCCTCGCGAGCTCAGCCCCCTGGGCCTGGTGCGGTCTCCGTCCGCCTCCGCCGGGAACAAAGTAGCGCAGTTTCGGCCGGAGACGTACCTGTCGCCTCAGATCGGGAAGCTGGAGTTTGATGAGGCGTCGGAGGTCTCGGCCGGAGGCAGGGAGGAAGGGGAGGTCATGAGGCACTGCTTGAACGCGAGGTTCCCTTCGGTGACGCTCTTTAAGGACTTCCAGAATGCTGCCATGGCGGTGAGTTATATGCGATTTCTTTTAGGATTCAATGTTCGTTTTATTTAGTTGAGAAGAAGAATTTTCTGTTTAGGTATAGTTGCCAAGGTTAGTTTCTATTTGAGAATGCGATCGCCTGATCTTCATAAGTGCTTTTGTTCCGGATGAACTGTGTTGTGTTGAGGATCTGATTCGGATCATATAGCTGACTCGTCAGATGAGATGAAGCCCTAGAGGTTGAATTTAGACCTCGCTTTGTTAATCCAGGAGTAAGTTCTAGAGATCTGCACGGTTTGCGTAGTTCGGGGAAGAATTTTGAGAGTGTAGACATGCGCAAGTGCTTAGGAGGAGAATTACTTGTGTACGGTTTGTAGGGTGAAGTAAGAAATGTAGCATTTGAGAAGTCTCCTGAAGGAGCATTATCTCTGGCAATTGACTGTTTTGAGCTCGGTAAGTTTGGCGTATAGCGTGTTGTTAAAGGTTTCGTGGTGGTCAGAAGGACTGAGCTGTATGTCTGCCTTTTGCTCGAGCTCGTACGTTCTTCTGTTGGCAATGGCGTAGAAAAGTTTCATTACTTGTAATTCCCTGATGAGCAGATTTTGGAGAAATCGGATTACACGATGATATCTGGAAATCCGTTCATTAAGAAGTCAGGTACCATGCTGGCACACACCTCTGTATTTTTGTGGTCCATGGAGTGGAGTGCATGAACCTTCAAAGATATGTTCTGCAGGTTGGAGGAAGATATCATTTTACTTTAATATCTCGTATGAAATCAAGGACAAGACGATTGAGTTTGATGATAATCGGAATGTTCAGCGCGCTGAATTTGTTGTCCGTGCTCACATGCAGTATGTTCGGCATTCCTTCCGGAAACTTTATTTTGTCATGTAGATGTAATGCAAGGTAGCATGTTGCTGTCAAATTCCTAAGTTTATGTGTGGTTCCTATGCTATTAGGGGTGGTCGATTTTCCGATGGATGGGGCTCCTGTGAGCGGCGAGAGAAGAGATTTATGAAGCCAAACCACGATATCCCCAGTACGGCAGAAACAAGGGCAAAAAATAAAGCTTGTCAGGTATGCCTCTCCATCTTCTTCTTTGCCTGTGTTTGCTTTTTTTGGTTATAATCCGTAATGCATTCTACCTGTAGGGAAAAACAAATTTGACATGTCTGTCTTCTTTTGGTGTTGCCGAAATCAACAAGAACGCTCTCTGCAACCTTAAATGGGCCCCAAATGAGCTGTTGATGTTCATTATCTCGTCTCATTGATGCTATTCGAATGTCTCGCTATGAAGGGTTGTTGGAA
The DNA here is from genome assembly GCA_012979155.1 of Hypericum perforatum. Lineage (NCBI taxonomy): Eukaryota > Viridiplantae > Streptophyta > Magnoliopsida > Malpighiales > Hypericaceae > Hypericum > Hypericum perforatum. The sequence continues at coordinate 4,856 of SOPF01026825.1, forward strand.
TTACACTTGAATGCATTAAGAACTGACTAAATTCTTGTGCTACCATGTATTCCCTTTCTTTTATACTGAAGCTATGTCTTTTTCAATAATGCAGGACTTGCTTGGCATAGGAGAATATAGACCTGGCCCGACTCAATTTCACCAGTAAATATCGTCAATCTTACACTGAATCAATCCTGAGGTTGTTGTTGCAGAAGTCTCAGCATAACAGAGTTCAAATTTTGTTTACAATACAAAAAAGAGTTTAAACAGTTTAGGCAATACAGCAAAAGTTTAAAAGGAAGAATGAACTTTCAGCATCAAATGAGATTTGAACACTTTGGACCGTGCAATTCAAAACTCCCAAAGAATTATAATGTTGTTGTCTGCGGAAACTATTTTCCCAGGTAGATCCGGGTTTCAGAATCCTATTTTTCTTATATATTGCATTTTTTTTTCCCATGCTTAGCTAAGATTTGATTTTGTACATGAGCATGACCAATGCTCTTACTTCGGAAACAACAAAGAAAAACAAAAAGTGACATCCACCAAAAAATTTATATTATTCACTTCGCATCAGTTGCACACTACTATATTAAACATGTAACATAATCAACTCTTCTTACGAGTGAGGGAGAGAGATAAAACTGTTAGCTAGCCATTAGTTGTCACCACCACCACTTCGAGCTCTTTTCCTCTCCCGATGCGTATCACCTAAAATTGGCTTAGGGAACAAGGATTCTGCCTCTTGGAATAGGTCAAGAAGGAGATTTCTACGTACGCCGGAAGACGACGGTGTTGGCAGAGGACTACCGGGAGATGGAGATGGTGATGAAGACGAAGTAGAAGACGCCAAACCTTTTCGTTTACTCGAAGTGAACCGAAGCTTTCGTTTCATAGGTGCACCTGGACAAAGGGTTAACTCTGGTAATCTGTGATCCGGAGAAGTTGGCGTCTTGAACCCACTTTCTTCCTCGTCTTCGTTACCAACTCCTACCCCTCTTAAAGATGCAACGAAGTTGGCGCCATTTTCTTGACCCTTTCGACGACGATCCTCCTCTTCCTCCTCCGCCTCTAGTGTAGTACTGGAAGAAGAAGAAGAGGAGCCCGTGATAATGTGAGAATAATTATTATTACTACTAGTGTCATGAAACACCAGCGTGATCTGGGTCGACGTCTCTAGTTTCTGTCTGTCCTTGACGAGGAAAGCATTGTCAGAATCGGACATGGTTATTAATATCTGGGGTCGATGTGATCTCTGTCAAATTCTGGGCACATGAAGAAGCTGGGAAATCTGCAGGGAAAATGACGAGAGAAGAGGAGGTATATTGTTGGGGTCAGAAGAGAGGACGAGGAGAGAAAAATGGGTGATGATAGTTTTATAAGAAAGATAAATGCTCTACCATAAACAATCGCAATCATGTTATAGAAAATTTCAAACCAAATAAATTTTAAATATTAATCAAATTTTCATCATAAAAAATGGAACAAAATAACCCAAATGATTTTTAACGCCTTTTTTTTTGTGCAATTTTTTTTTCACCTACTTAAACATGTTACATGTTAATTTGGTTTTATCCTCTCTTTTTTGTCCACCATCGGTTAAATGAATGATTCCCCCCATCACAGTACTCGGGTCTTTTCCGTGAGTAGCCTAGCTTTTTTGTTATATTTTTACAATTTTCGGTATTTAGAAAATATGAGATGATTCTCCGATGTTATTTTTTATTGGCATAAATGTCATTAACCCTTGTGCTTGTATAAAAAGAGCAATTAGAATTTCGTACTTAAAATTGATCTGGATAAAATCCTGTAGTTTACAAAATGGGTCAGCTAAAATCATTAGACTAATTGTTTGACATGTCAGCAACCACATGACATATACGTCATCGTAAAATCTTAATATAAATGGTTTAAAATAAATAAATACGATATAACATTATCTTTAAAATTTGAAAATATGTGTAAAAAATCTAGTTTAAAATTTACACAAGGTAAAATCGTCTCTAATCGAGTCAATCTATAATAGCCACTTTCATTGGGCTAGTCGGAAAATGGATCAGAGTTGGGCAATACCAAAGCTATGGAATTGTTTTCTTTTTTTTTTAATTGATTTTTTAAACGTGAGAGACAATGACATAATGGATCAGGATATGGTAATCACTATTAACCTGTCTCCGACTATGGATTCGGAGAACGAGGCAGTAAAAATATGGTATAAACAGTCTAGGACCACGTTCAAAGGGCCTTTAGAAATGGTGAGGCTGTGGTCAAGGGCTCAAGGCGAGGAGAAAGGTGGAGGTCGGGGATTTTTAGAAATGGTAAAAAATGGATGTTGAAGGTGGTGTTTTTGGATGAACATTGTGGGCCGTTAGGGATACTCTAAAGTGAAATGAGAGATTTTTATGTTTTCATTTTTTTTATAGAAATCAAAATATCATATTTATTAATTTAAATTATTTTATGTTAAATGTTTGCGTATAGGTCACATGATTAATAATGTGTCAAAAAAACTGATTTAAAAGTTTTAAATAACCTATTTTGTAAACTACGACGTGTTATTCAGATCAAATTTTAAGTACGAGATTCTATTGTCTTTTTGTGTAAGTACAAGGGTTTAAATTATGTTGGAACCAGAGGGAAGGGAATTTATGTGCATAGGATCCTGCGCCGCCATGAAAGCCTCCACATTCATTAAACTGACATTACACACCTCTTGTCTTGTGGATGATCGGGAGGCATATTGACTGCTTCATAAATTCTGGGGGGAAATTACGTTTTGGTACTTTACAGCGAATGGTTAGTAGTTCAAATTCGTCATTTAAAAATGAGTTTTTTGTTTCAACAATCACTATCTAGAAACATACTTCTGATTCAACTGATTATTTTTGTTAAAGTGCATACGACAGAAGCTAAGAATATAACTGAACAACCCAAAAATTTGTTGAAAATAATCTCTCTAATTAAACTAATTTAGAACTAAAAGAACACTACTAAACATGCATAAGCTCGATTTTTAATGACAAATTTTATAAATAGATATACTTCGTCATAGTTTAAATATTGCAACACTATCTAGTTATCAACAATTTGTAATGTCAGGATTTTTTTTTTGCACATGCGTAAATTCGGTGCGTATGTACGACTTCGATTGTGAAGAAATAATAATATCATAAACATAATCCTTAGTGGTACCAATTTTGTATCAGTGTTGGAAGGTTATATCACGTTGTATTCAAGGCTTGGTAACACATTTTTATTAATATTAGATATAAGAACGGAGGAATGTTAAACAAAGACTATTTTCATATTAATAGATTTTCTATTTATAAGATTTAAATTCAATATTTCCTTGATAGAATCACAATTTTCTAACATTCAAACAAATTATTAAGAGAGCTGCACATGGGCTCCACATCTTTATGAGGAAATTTATTGCCCCAAGTTCATAGGGAATACGTGAAAGCAACCAAGGAACCAAATAAATTGAGAAACAGAAAGTGAAGCTCGGAAAGAGAGCACGAGAGAATAAATTAAAAAGGTACTATGCTATGAGGATTCAGCAATATATAGATTAGCTTGCTCAAAGCAGAAGAAATTAATACACAAATGGTCGTTTGTTGTAAAATATTTTACTAATAAAAAATTACTAGTCGCTAATGTAAATAATAATATCCTCCGTATTCAATCCGATATGTGCTCAATCTGATGAAGCCCAAAATACTACCGTCCGCAACATTGGGCTTGCTAAAGCCCAAAACATCGATCCAGGCACGGGCTTCCACAATAGAGCTTAATTTGGCACAAATTACTGTTTTCAGGAAAATTATAAATGAAGCCCAGCCCAAAACATCGTTCCACGTAAGGTTTAAAAAAAGTGGTCTGACCGGTCGGACTGCGAATCAAGCATAATTCCGGGTCATTTTTTGGGGTAAAAATGGTGTTCGGTCTGACCAGATGAAATTTGGTCGAACCAGACAATTCGTCTGAAAAATCTGGTTAGATTGAATGGTTCGCAAGGAAATTTAGTATATTTTATATTTTATAATTATTATTTGTTTATATTTACCTATATACAAATATATAATTCAAAAAATTACACTAAAATAGGAAGGAAAAAATTTCGGAAGATTTTGTTGAAAAAGATCGAAGTCGCCGGAGGTCGAACCCAATTCCGGATCGACTTCTGGGTCTTTTTAAGAACCCTGGTTTCACGCGCAAGAGAAATTATAAACAAAAAAAAAATCAGAGCCACTCAAATGCGTCGTTGTTCTTTACGACATTTATAGTTTATCTCTTTTTTTTTTAGGTCAAGTCATTATTTTGTCCCGCACAAACGTGGTCAAATCTGTGTCCGGACAACCGTTATCTATTTTTCTTAGCCGCGTTCACCAGATATGTAAAACGGGAGAAAGAAATTCTTCCGTTGACGTTTGGCCTAAGAAGCAAAGTCAAAACACATTTTTCAAAACAACCTGTTCCTAAAATGAGTGCATTTAAGCGAGGGTTCTCTTTCTTGCCTCCATAGTTGCTCAATCAAAAAATGTCAACTTAACAACCAAAATTTGAGTCATTGCGCGTTAAAGTTGAAAAAATTATAACAAACTCAACTTTTTTTTTTCTTCTTTTCTGTCCACTCCCCTACAAGAAGATATTAGACCAATGTCCCTTTCAATCTTTCATTGGTATCATTGGGAAATCTCCTCAGCTAATTGAGGATGGAATATGGAACCAGTTCCCACCTTTTCCAGCCCAACAGAAAGTCTCTTGCACGTTTTACACCAAATGGTACTCGATTGAAATTTATAAGTCACGATAAATATTTGTATAACGATAACCGGATCAAAATAATTTGAAACACTAAATAGTTAGACTTTGGGATGTCCAAATTCCCATGTTCAATGAGGACACACGGCTGAGTTGACACTTAAACCAGAAGCTACTGGCACTATCAGGATTCACGAATTTATAGAAAATCTAAGCTGGGTGCATTTCTTTTGGGTGTACATGCAACTAACATAAAATTGCCTGAGATTTCCTCAATTACATATCTCGTGAGTAGTTATTTATTAGGGAGTTGTTAATTACATTACACCACTGGAAACATGGCCAGCTTTTAACATTAGATTGGCAATAAAACTAATTTCTTTAACAAAATAACATGACATTAAACAACTAACTAATGTATGTTATAGTCAAACATTACCTTACAGGTGGTATTCTTCCAACTAAATCTTAGCGATTTTTTTTTTCACAGTGCTTGAATTCAGAACTCAATCAAAAACAGTCGAAGAAGAAGAAAACTTGTATGTTCCGACACATCTATTTTTTCTTAAAATTGTGAAGTACTCTTAGTAAAGTGCAGTTTTAAGTGGGTCAAATCGAAAAATGTTGTAAAAGTTTGACGATAGTATGAAATTAAGTGGGTCAGCTGACCTCACTTATCCTAACCTAGTTAATAGTTATGTCCGTATTAATTAATTCAAGCACTTGGTCGTAATGAAACTACTAATATTCAAAGAAACAATCACCAACATGACATCACCGTAGCACCCAAATTTTTTTTTACTAAAGATGCTTATAAAATAAGGTTTGTATTGAATGCTGGACGGATTTTTTTAGAACGGTACGAATAGGCTTTTTTCGAAAGTCTAAAAATTATGGTACCAAATTACATAAAAATTGAAATATGTTGATATCATATGAAAAAAATATCATTATCAAAAAAAAAATACATGTCAAAAATTTTTGCAACATCTAAAAACCACAAGTTTAAAATAATAAAAAAAATCTCACACAGGCCGACATCACGTGTAAGAAATATCATTCAGAGCAAAAAAAATGAAAATATGTTTGTCATTGATTTTTTGTAAAAATCTAAAAACCACATGAATAAAATGAAAAAAAAACTCACATTGGATAGTATCGCATCAATAAAATATTATTCTAAAAAAATAAATATTATAAAAATACACATATGATTATCTCATGAAAGTAATATTATATCGCATGAAACAAAAACAGTATTGCATGAAAAAAAAGTCAATACAGTCCAACACAAATTTTGTACAGTACAGACTGACTTGTATATTCTGTGCTAAATCAAAATCCATAAAATAGTGGAGGAAAGAAGTAAAAAATTCTAGGAAAGATCTTTTAAATATAAAAAAACAATAGTATAGAATTGAAAACATAATGATTATAACTTAAAATGATATATATGACTTTTTAGAATCGGTTTACAAAGATAATTGCGTATGGCCATCATTAATTCTTGTGAATCATATACCTTGCTTTTGGAAACTCAATTCTGTTGGTGCGCAGATTTTGAAATCACAGAAAAATTAATACAACGAAAAATTAGTGAAACTTGTACAATTTGCAATAAAACGGTATATCTTATTAACCAATATATTCAATAATTGTATGTTCGACCATAAACTTTTTAGTAAATTCACGCTATTCAAAGAGGCAAAAACTATTAATAAAATAGTATACATTGAATAACGAACACTTTATCATTCTGATTTTTTTTTAATTAACTAGTAAATTTTGTCTATCATTTATCGATAATATAATAATTCATATGCATCTCGATTGATATGTCGTTACCTGATAATTCAGAGAAAATATGGAATACATTGACTATCACAATCATCGAAGCCGCACTAACTTAATTTTGAAATGGATTTTTATATATCGGTTGGTTGAATGATCTCAGGCATAGAAAACCCTGTAATTTACAAGTTGAAATCACTCTCATCCAACAGCAATAGGATAAAATAAAGAAGCCACCTCTCGTCATCCATGATCCAACCATCTGAAAATACACCTAGCACCTTCAAAAAATAATTAATTATGAGCTTCTAGTAGCATAAACCTTAATCGAGACACCATTTTTCCCATATTTTAAGAAAAAACCGAAAGTTAACCTATTACTCATGTCAATTTGTGTTTAAATAATTAATTATGAGCTTCTAGTAGCATAGGCCTTATTGTATAATCGAGACACCATTGTTTCCATATTTTAAGAAAACCGAAAGTTAACCTATTTACTCATGTCAATTTGTGTTCGGTTTTGATTATTTGTTAGATGAATTAATCTATATGTGTATTTAATTTATATATGACAAATATTTTTTTATAAGTATTTAAATGTTGTAGTTTTTGAAATTGAAATTACTTAACTAAATTAGAATATCTGTTTTCTCTCTTTGTTTTCGAAAGGTTCTTCTCTCTATTTTCACTGGTTTGACTTTGTAAATATTTTTCACTCCACAGATTCGTGACCATGGTGGATCTCGTGATTGTGATACACCTACTACTGTCTTGGGGGTTTGTTTATTCCATTCAACTTCCACTAACTTTGAATTATTATCTTTTCAATGATCAAAGATATTAAAATTTGTATCGATAACTTTGAACATTTAATATGTTTACGCCAGATTGATGTTAAATTAATAAAAAAACGTTAAAATTTATTTTCAATAGCAGAGGAATAAAGAAGTAATAGAGAAGAGTTGTAGAGCAAGCTCCTTGAAACATTATATACGAAATTAAAGAACTCATTTAACTTCTTTTTTACAGCATTCCAAAGCTCGACATATGATCCAACATATTTTTCAACCCCTATTCCCTAATTAGTATATTACAAGCATCAATTCAAAATTGGGTTGCCGGGAAATTAATTAACAAGGTAAATATAAATGATAATAATAATAATAATAATAATAATAATAATAATAATAATATCCAGAAATGGTTGTTTGGTATTTTTGGTATTCTAAAATTAGTATTTATACCGAGGATCCCCATATTCGTCCCTCCAAAGAGATGATAATGACCGAAACGTCGTCGTGGTACCGCCGGCGGTCTCCCTGTGGAACGTCTAGAAGTTCATGGAAATCCATACCTGAAACCAATGGCTCAATCAGAAAACAGAATGAAATCCGAATTTGATTCCGAATTGTACTTGTTTTAGTGTATAATGAGTAGGCCTAATGAGAGTAATACCTGCTTTCTTGGCAGCTCGGAACAGAACCTCTTCGATGAGGTGCTGCGCGGGATCTCCTTCTGGGAACTCGGAAAGGAATGATTCGACTTCCTCGACGACTTCTTCGTTCGTGAAGTACTGGTATAGACCGTCGGACGACAGGATCAAGAACCTGTCTCTTGAGTTTAGTCTGTGGTGATTGAGAGATGGATTGCAGGTGATGTAAGGGGAGGTGCCAATGTAGTCGATTTGGAACATCTCGAGCAGCTTGTCGTTCCACTTCGGCTGCAAAAGCAAAACAAGCTTCGTTCGATAAGAATGTCCGAAAATGACAGTAGACTACTTCTATGAACAATCTGGGAATTAGGAATTTTACCTGCTTAAGAAACCCAACTCCAAAAGCTCTTGTAACCTTCAAATAGCCCTTGACCCTATCATTCATCACCGCGGAGGCGTCGTCGGGATGTTCCCTCTTGATCCTTTCTACTTCCTGAAAACCAAAAGAATCATGTTAGCTATATACTTGGTGACCATCAACCCAAATAAAGAATTGTCTGCTTTTGATCACCAAGATCACCTTATCCACATAAGTACTGTGATCCATCGTAAGCTGAACCGATCTCAAGCTACCATTCGAACAAGGCTCGTTGCATTCATCATCAACCGCACCCACATCACGCAACCTCTCTTCGTGGATCATCCTCAGATTCTGATATGATCCACAAACATCGTCGGTCCCATTACTGCCGCTTTGAGCGAGAACAGCTCTGCTATCCCCAACATTCATCAAGTACACATCCTCCCCCTTCATCAGCATCACCAAAACACAAGACCCCATCAAAGCGAGCTCAGGGTTCTCGTCCCCCATCACATCTGCCACCTCGAAGAACCCTTCCTCCGTCCTCCTCAGCCCCTCCCATAACGCCCTCAACACGTGCGGATGGCTCACCATAGACTTTCCGCTCCTCCTTGTCGACCTACTAACCCCATCAACCCATGGCAACCCCTCCAGCTCCTGGTGGACATTGTTATACAAATTGGAGAGCAAATAGTCAGGCGCATCTGGGCCGTTAAACCCATCATAAATCCCGACAAAGACCCAACCTTTCTCCTCCGACACGACTACATGCATCCTGTCTTCCCCTGCTTTCCCCTGCGCCCATTGCAAATCCTGACTACTCCCCCCAATAGAAAACCCGCTCTCTTCTCCAGCTTCTTCCCCTTCCTCCTCCTCCTCCTCGCCGGGTTCATTCCTACCTGAGCTCGTCGGGTTTTTCCCGCTCGAATCTGGACTAATCGGCACAGTTCCCTTGCTCCCCACCAGCTTCACAGACCTCGATAAAACCCTCTTTATAGCCTTGATCAACCCTCTCTTCTTGGGTTTGATAGAGAGGCTGAAGCTTTTAATAAAGCTCTTGTTTTTCTCGCCAATCACCGGACCGGAGGACGAAGAGTAGGAACCCCGGTCGATGGGTCCGGATAGGAACCCTCTCTCGATGGGTCCGGAGAGGAACCCTCTTTCGATGGGACCCGACTGGGCCCCGCGGGTCGGACCACGTGGGACCGGCTGAAGCGGGATGGACGCGAACGAGTCGGAGCTCTCGAAGGTGGACGAGACCCGGTCCACGCCGGAGCTAGAGTCCAGCATCGCCGTAGAAGGCGGCGTCGAGGTGTTCGCGCTCATCGACGCCCCAGAAATCGTCCGGAAGAACGAGGAGGAGGACGCCGCCGACGCCGGAGCTGTTTCGTCATTGTCGGAGTATACCTTGTTGGAGAGCCGGCGGGTCGCAGGCGTGGCTGCGGCAGCGGGTTGGTGGTCGGACCTGATGTAGCAGAAGGAGTGGCCCAGGCCGAGCGAGTCTTGAACCAGCGGGTCCGTTATGTAGACGGCGATGTCGTGACGCCGTGAGATGTCCCCCGCGCTTATCGCGAAGCAATTACTCATCTTCGTAACGCCGTTTCCCATCTAAGTGTGCCTCTTTTAGGACAGTTCGTGTGTATCTGGTAAGAAGAAGGGGAGATAGAAAGAGAGGAAGTAGAAGAGAAGGAGACAATGGAGAGAGAGAAGTGGAGAGGGAATAAGGATGGAGAGAGAGAGAGAGAGAAGTGGGAGGAGTTGACTTTTAAGGGATTTGTTAGTCAGGTTTTAGCTTTTGTGGGGCTTTTGAAATGGGAAAATGTCAGAATTTGAATATTGAGTTTATGAAGTTTAAATACTTGTAAATTAATTTACTAATTTTATACTTACCGAAATAGATACTCAACATATTTTTTTAAATGAGATGGAAAAGAAATAGCACATAAGTACGAGATTAACTGGCTACGGAAAAAATAAATAATAATTGAATTGAGGTTGGGTGCAGGTTGTTTGTTTTTAGTATTAATGCGGAGAGTTGACTATGGGACTCGCGTGGAGAGAATGCTGTTTAGGAAAGATGCGTGGTATTTAGAGGGTAGCATTCCCCAAGTCAAACTTTGGAGATGCTCCTATAACTATTCTATATTATTTAGGCTAGTTAGTTTCTTCAGGGTTAATTATTCAGATGCTCTTCGTATTGTACCATAAAAAACCAAGATTAAGAAACTTTTTAACTTAAAAAAAACTTGGATAACTAGTTTATGAACATATCCTTGTTCAATATTTATCTCATGAATTTTATCAATTTTAAAAATTTATGTGGTCAAATTAGATTTAATCAATTTAACTATGTGAAGATACTAGGTGCTACACAAACATTAATCTTTTTTGTTGCTTTTTTCCAGTTTATTGTGGACTTTTTCTTTTATTCTTAGCTGATGATTCCCACTTCGACGCGTGTCGGATGAGCAAAAATAAATTGTTGTGGAAGCAAAGTTTCACAATATAATATATTATTATATTAAGTATTTTTAATGAAAGGAAATTCAACATGATACGAAATTTAATTTTAGAAAGTTACCTGTTACCAAATAAGTAAAGTTTATATTTTTTAAAAAGTAAATAAATACATATATAATAAAAAAGCAATATATATTAAAAGTACATAAATTTTATCTTATGATACTACTTAAATGCTATATTTGACAAAAATATTTTTTTATAACAAGACAATAATCATAAAATAGTATTTTAAATTATTTTTGAATTTTATAATGTGCTTTATTGTATTTAAAATATCACTTTATATAAAACTTAAAATTGACATTTACTACCAAAATTTTATGAAAGAGTAAATATTACTATAATAGAAAGATTATCATTTTTTATATTGATTTTGACTCAGCATCAATTTTTTTTATTAATTTAGAAAGATTATCACTTAAAAAAATTACTTTAAAGATTAATAATACAGATGCAAGTCGCCCACAATGTTAAACTTCGTCCGACCTCACCCAACCAGAGAGTTTATAGAGATCCACAAGGTGTCGGCGCCATTTTTTGGGGTAAATAACCATGATATTAGTTTCTGATTAGTAGCATATTTATCTAGATACATACTATGTCCCAAAATATATATATATATATATATA
>SOPF01026825.1:25667-63287 GCA_012979155.1 Hypericum perforatum
AAGGACTTATTAACAAACTGAATTGACCAAAGATATAAGACCCATCAGTGACACGTGGTCATTACTTAACCCATAAAATATATGGAAACCTTAATAAGTATACTATGTCATCCCTATGTTTTTTTCAAGTTGCTCTTATTCAACGAGGTATCTAATGAGTTTCATTCAAAGAGACAAAATAACGAGATAATAATCTAATTGTATCTCTAAATCAAACAAAATTATTTACAGAGAAATAACGAGATATTTGAAGAGTTAAAAGAATAATTGCAACTTATCGTGACAAATGCTATTACATGTATTCATAGCTAATACATTTTATAATTCATTATCTACGCTTATCCAAAATAATAATTCATTATCTACTAACTACACCACATCATAAATAATTAAATATGGCTGTATTAAAGAAGTGGGGATCATGAGAAAAATCATCAACTATACTAATTATGGCGGCAATGAAAAAAATGGACAAATGGTACCGAGATGTCACCTAAAAAAATTCAAAATTTTTTAATAGGTAAATTGTTACACTAAGTTGGTCCTTCGATATCTTATTGTTACACCTCGTGCCATTGAAAAAAAAAATGTTCTTTTGACACATTAGTGGGTTGACTTTTATAATTAATTGAAGGTGTTTTTTCGAATTAAAAGGTCGCAACTTCCTTCCTCCAGAACTTTAAATTAGTGATCGCCTGGATGTGTTAGTCGGAAATATACTTATAAATTCATAATACAAAACTTTGCGGTGTAAAATAAATTTATTCAAAATTTCACAGAGGTGGATTATTACGAGCTGAAAGGAAGGTCTTTCTCGTTTCCTTTCTTCTGAAAGTTGACATGATCACGAGTTTTTTTAGGGAATTATTATTAAGATTTGGGTTCATAAGCTGCGGAATGCTTCCTCCAAAGTAAAAAAAGAAAAAGCTGCGGAACGCAAATTTGTGTATCTACCTTGTGAACATCACTCTATATGGTAAAAATATTATTAACTCAAAGAAATATTTTTGTAACACTTAACGTATACTTTTGAGACACGTATATGAGTGTGCTTCATTAAATAAAATTCTATCGAGATACAATATTGGTAATAACGAGGTAACTAAATCTTATTTTAAACTTTCTATAGATTGATCATCTTCAAAATGATTATTTTCTATACTAATAAAAAATTAATTTCGAGTCAAAACCACGTTAAAAATATGTTCAATACTCTATCTTAATAGCTAATACATTTAAAAAAAATAGTGGTAAGTTCTGATTTTTACATAAATAATATTTTTTTAAAAATATATACATACTTTACAAATTTTAAAATTTTTTGAAGATATTATTTTTTTCTAAACTTGTTTCTAAACTTGTTTGTTTGATAAATTTTACATCATCATTCATTTTGTTAATTATTTCAAATAGTTCTTTTGATCACATTCTTGTCGATAAATATCTTAATTGAATCTGACATTTAAATGAAGTTATACAACATTTGAGATAATTTGAATAAATAAAAAGTAAATTTTTATTTACATATTTATTATTCAAATTTAATAATTCTTGGAGAATTTTTTTTAGATCTATTCTATTTGATAACCTCCCTTTTAAAGTGATATTTTTCATTTCTCATTAATTCACTTTAGAGAAGTTAAAATGTAGTATGTAGCTTGGTCAAAAATAGCTAACTTTAACATTAAATTTGTTTCCATGTATAGTTCCATTGTTCTATCAAGCATCATAATGTAATAAATCTCGTCTCAAAGTATTTATTACTATAAAACCTTCGAGATATTATTTTTTGTTAAACTTGTTTGTTTGATAAATTTTACATCATCGTTCATTTTGTTAATTATTTCAAATAGTTCTTGTTATCACATTCTTGTCGGTAAATATTTTAATTGAATCTAACATTTAAATGAAGCTATAAAATGAGATTTGAGGTAATTTTAATAAACATAAAGTAATTTTTTATTTACATATTTATTATTCAAATTTAATAATTCTTGGAAAAAAATTAGAACTATTCTATGTGATAACCTCTCTTTTCAAGTAATAATTTTTGCTTTCTCATTAATCGACTTTAAAGAAGTTAAAATTTAGTATATAACTTGGTCAAAAATAGCTAACTTTAACATTAAATTTATTTCCATGTATAGTTCCATTGTCCTATCGAGCATCATAATGTAATAAATTTCGTCTCAAAATATTTATCACTATAAAATCTTCTCTATATTTTCCAAATTCTAGGTTTTTTCACCGCTCTCTTTTGTGGGAGCACTGTCGCCGCCACCGTCGTCACCTTCCTTTTAAATATGTCTGAGGTATAACGAAAGTTTTTTCCGAGATCTTTGTGCATTCTTACATTTTCGATATAATTTTATACGTGTTAGTCTAATATTTTTGTCACCAATAGTTTAGTTTGGTCGTTCTCTCCTGAGTTGCTTCCATCTCTCTATATTGAGAACATTGACATGGTTTCTTTCTTATCTGCTTTGCTTTTGTGGTTCTGCAACACGTTTGACACTTTTTATTGTTCTATCTATGTCTTTGTCTTGCGTTATATCTATATATTTACTTTCATATATGTAATTCTCATCTCGATTTATCCAACTTAATTCCCAAAAAAATTACCGCGGCAACCCATCATCCGAATCCAACGGTAGAAAAAATAACCCAATGAACACAACCCGACCCGACCCCCGGAAGAGCAAGAGTGCCGTTTGAGGGTTTCAAACTTGGGCCCCCGCAAGGCCACAATTAAAACCCAACCGTTTACCCGCCGTTACTTCACGTTAGGGTTTCCAAACCCCCACAACACGGCAACGCCAAAAAAAAAAAAAAGAATCTAACGGGCAAAGGTAACGGAGACGGTCGGTGGCGAAATATATTCGTTACTTATAAATCTACCGTGTCTCATTATTTAATTAATTCCCCTTTTTTTTTTCTTCTCTCTCCCTGTTTCAACGGGCAAGGGATTTTTCGAAACAGAAGAAGAAAAAAAAAACCTCTCTTCTTCTTCTTCTTCTAACGTTTTATTTTCCCTATTTTGGATTTATTTTCTCTTCGTTTCCTTCTCCCGCAAGCCTCTTTTTATTTATCCCTTATTGTTTTTTTATCCTTCCTCTCTCGCTCTCTCCCCTTTTGTTCCCCTTGTGAGCTCGGGTTCAATTCCCGCCAATTCTATACGAGCTAAAGGTAGCGCCTTTTTCTATCGACCGTTTGGTTTCCGGTTAGGATTTCTCTTTTTGTTTGGAATTGGATGGTTCTAGAAGCTCCGATTCGTGGCGGTTGTTGAGGTTTGCTCGATGATGAACCCTAGAATTTGAGAATTTGCTTTTGTTTGATTGTACTTTTGTAGTGGCTGTTAAGATCTTGGTGGTTCGAAAGATTAGGGCTTTAGGGTAATAAGTTGAGGGATTAGGGTTTACTGAGTTGGGTTTTATTGGGTTTTGTTTGGTGTTACAGGAACCCAAGTTTCGGGGGATGGGCCATGCCAAGGTAGAGGAGTGTTGCCTTGTAAATAAGCAATCAGTGGTGGCTTCGAGCCCCTCAGCCTCCGGCGGTAGTGGTTCTTCCGATGCCAAGTCTCCTCGGCAGTGTAACCTGGCCATGGTGTCTCCTGCTAATAGGTTTGATATATATGCCCTTCTATGTCGCTCTGTTCTTTAGGATTTGGCGACTGGCGTCTCAATTTTGTGTGTTTTGCGCAGGAGAACAACTGGGCCGATTAGGCGAGCCAAAGGTGGATGGACTCCCGAGGAGGTTACTGTTTTCTTTTTCTTGTTTGCGTTGAGCCATTATCAGATTTGTGGACACTTTTTTTTTTTTTTTACTTTTAGATGTTCTTTCTTATCGGGCTTTAGAATGTTGTAGCAGCATGGAGCCTATTCCATGGGTTTATGAGCGTATACTATAGATGTTGATAAGTGTTCCAGTTTATCGGCTGTCCTCGTATTGTCAGTTACCTATTAACTATCTATGATTTGCAGGACGAGACCCTAAGAAATGCTGTTAAAGTTTTCAAGGGGAAAAGCTGGAAGAAAATAGGTTTTGTATCTTACTCTGGAAGTTTCTTTTTCTTCAAATCCTAAAAGATGCACTATGTTATATAATCAGTTTAGTCATAGTTTATGTATATCAGAGACTGATAATGGTTGATAAACAGAGTATTGTTCGATGAAGAAATGTACTGCACATTGGTAGTGCAGAACTAAGTTGATACGAACTCAGATTTTCTACGTTTACGTATGATTAGTGATGAAATGGTGTAGGAAGATATTTTGGCCAAGGATTAGATGAAACTATTGCAGTCTTCATTGCATTTCATGTGCCAGATATTTGTACTCAAGTTTGGTTTTCTTTGGTTGCAGCTGAGTTTTTCCCCGATAGATCAGAAGTTCAGTGTCTACATCGATGGCAGAAGGTTCTTAATCCTGAACTTGTTAAGGGTCCTTGGACTCAAGAGGTTAATCCTCCTTCTGCCAACTTCAACTCATTTTTTGTTTCACCTGCCTTAACTCAAAGACTAAAAATTGTCAGCCTTTGTGGTTCTGTAGGAGGATGATAAAATTGTAGAACTAGTTAAAAAAAATGGGCCTGCAAAATGGTCCCTGATTGCAAAATCCTTACCGGGACGCATTGGGAAACAATGCCGAGAGAGGTAAGTCGGCTTGAGATTTTTTTAAAATTGCCGAACTAAGTCTGGTTGTTGTTATATTCTATTTAAAATTGAACTGCAGACGTTGTTCAATGGGAGTTATTTGCTGGAACTATATAGATTATAATTTCCTTTTGTTTTCCATGTCACGGCACAGCTTTTTAGAGCATGGTCATGTTAAGTATATTATTAAGATGTCATGTCCACATCTCAAGAAACTGATGCAGGCTGTAGTTTATAGTTCCTTTTTTATTTTTGAGTGGCCTATGAGAGGCAAACCAATCCCATTTATTAAGTCTGGCACTGGAACTCTGAATGAACTGTGCTTTTCTGGTTGCTCGACATTAATTTCATAGACTCATGAAAAGCTATGACTGGATTTTTCTGCCTACATGTCTATTATATACACTAGCTTCTAGTGTTTTTTGTTTGTTTTTTATGTTTAAGTAGTTATTTCTTTATACTCTCTTGATCATTTTTCTTTTGTTTTTCAGGTGGCACAATCATTTAAATCCTGATATAAAGAAGGATGCATGGACTAAAGAAGAAGAACAGTTACTCATAGAAGCTCATGGGATATATGGGAACAAATGGGCAGAAATAGCCAAGTATTATTTGCCTGGAAGGTGCTGATTATTATTTATTTTTTACTGAATGCTCGTATTTAGTTTTTTATGATAATACTAATGAAAACCCTCAATCTCGATAAGTTGGCCAATGCTTCAACTATATTTGCTAATTTCCTGCAGGCAACAAGAAAAAACCTAAAAGGGTATCATGTTAACGGTCATTAGAGTGTAAGATATCGTTCTTATTTACTTGTACTAAATCTCACTGTGTGCTTTGATTTTCATCACAGGACTGATAATTCAATTAAAAATCACTGGAATAGCTCTCTGAAGAAAAAGTTAGATCTCTCTAAAGCTATTGGCAAACCCACCTCATTAATCAAGAATGGGATCCATCCTGGGAGGAAAGTTATGGACAAACCAGATGCGAAAAAAGTTTCAGATTCAGCTGCCCAAACCTCTTCTATTTCCAATGACGAAATCCAAACTGGCATTGAAGATATTAGCAAATCCACAGAGGAAGTTGTGAATAAAGAACCCACCTTGTCCGCGCTTACTTCTACAGTAGCAGCTCTTGGAGAGAAACTTGAAGAAGATTTTAGATCTTGGTTAGAATCATCATCTCGGAAGCAACCGATGCCTTCATCAAGTGCACTTCAAAACGGATCCGCAGTTTCAAAAGATGTTGCATGTAAAGTTCGGTCATCTTACAAGGCTCTTAGCAGCTGCGATTCAGAGTCATTGCAGAAAACTGAAAACGGAGGAATGTGTAGAGATAGAGAAGTGAAAGTCCCTTCTTCTCCTCAGGCAACTGAAAATCCGGGTTCTTCTCCGCTACATTCTGAGCCTCCACAGTCAGAAACGTGGGCACCACCAGAAACTGATGTGTCAAATATGTTGCATGTATATCAGACTGACAATTCCTTCATCAATTCCCCTACTGTTAGCTTCTCCACCCCACCTCAGGCGAAGAGTAGTAGTTTATATCCACAGAGCCCAGAATCTATCTTGAGACTTGCGGCCAAGAGTTATACTAATACTCCTTCAATATTTCGAAAGAGGAAAATTAAAGCTCAGATGTGTTCACTTCCGAGTAAAAGTATGAAGCCTCGATTGGAATCTTTCAAAGACAGGTCAGAGGATTTGGATGAGCGTGGAGGAAGTGGAAATACTTCAGAAAGCACTCTGTTCCAAAATAGAAGCTTTTGTGACACTCCTGTTGATCCTTGTAATTCAGCTACGGGGCCCAGTGTCAAGGCTTTCAATGCGTCTCCTCCATACCGCTTGAAATCCAAAAGAACTGCTGTTTTCAAGTCTGTGGAGAGACAACTGGAATTTGCTTTTGATAGGGAGAGACACAAAGGGTCCAGTCCTCTGGTTTTGTCTGCGGAATACAGATATTCTGAAGCAGAGGATTGCTGAGACCTAAGCGGTAAGTCATAATAGCGCCGCATTGGTAACACAGAAATCGCATTTCTTGATGGTTGTTTAAATTCGTCTTTTGTTGCAGTTTAACTTTTGTTTTTGTTTCTAAGTGATATGACCTGCCATGATTAAGGTTTTAGAAGTTCAATTGGCTGCACCTTCTTATGCCTTCGCGTGATCGGTGATCAAAGAGCCTCTTTGATAACAATAAAAAGATATATATGTTCAACCTTAATATTATTTTCAGTTGAAAGCTTAATGCGGCTTTTATGACACTTAAACCGATGACAAGTAATTTGATACTCACGATCATGAGTCTGTAGACGGATCTTGTTCTTGTATCTGGCCCAAATGCTTGGCTGTTAAGCAGTACATTCCGTTGATTCTTTGTTGGTTCCCTGATTCAGGTTTCTAACGTGCTCACAGGGTCTCCACTGGATCAATCTCGGATGATCGCAAACATGTTCATGGGGGTGGCAACTTGAAGCAATTGTGTGTTTTCCCCAAATCTTGCATCTTCAATCATAGGCTTGCAGTCTTTTTTGCAGATAGCTGACTGCCTCTGTCCTTTGTAAAGTGCGTTTCTCGATAAATATGATTATAGAGATGGCAGGCTTGTTAGGTTATGAGCAATTGAAAACTGTTAATGCTGCTCTGTACAGATCCCTCTTTGATAGGGAATTCATGTTAAGTACTTTAGGTTCGATCAAAAGTTCCCATAGATTTACAATAAATTATCAGGAATTGTTCTTTTTGATTGGTTCCAGAGATTCTTTTATCACATTTACTTCTGCCGCGCTTGTCTATTTTCCATTGTTATCTTTTTTCCGGTAGGCACTACGGACTTCATTGGTCAAGCCTTGCTGTGGAAATAGCCCTCAAAGTTAATCGTTTAACCGCTGGTCAGTTAACCAGCAGTTTAACCATCGTTCCGGGTCTAATTAAATAACGCCAAGCTCAGCTGTGTCCTGTGCCTGAAAACTGTTTCAATACATCGAAACGACTAATTAAGATGAAAAGGCACTTCATTTGCTGCAAAGAAGGCGAGTGATGTATACAATATTTACAGAGTTCGCTTCATGTTTCGGAAACGTTCACTCCTCTTTAAGTGAACCCTACTTTGCAGCCAACACCACAGAACGATAGCGAAAAGACTCCTACCATCCGAGAGCTGTTGCCTGAGTTCACGGTGCAGCTTGCAATCACATGATCTGAAGATGATATATCCCAGATTTACCTCTTGGCGAAAATGTTCCCCAATTTTGTCACTGCCATAACAATCCACAAAATGATAAGTCTTTATCTTTCTAAAGAATACATATACCACCACCTAAAAATTCACATCATACAAAGATATATCGAAGGAGAAAAGCGAGAACCCGAAGTTGCCTCGCTGAGCCTATCGTGGTACTGGGGTTATATGGTATTAACCTTCATGCCACTATCATCTATATAATCTACATGATATTCACCCAGATCACAGGGTTTCGAATATTTGCATCCTCCAGCCCGTTTGACTGCTTCTCTTGAAATATATAGCAGGGGGTCTCGGAAGCTTTTCTTGATGTAACGTTGAGAGTTTCTCCTCAATGATGATCAAGATCAAGTTTAGTTGGTATTTATACACAAATTCAGGAGGAATTGTTACACACGCATTGTCACACCACGTGAAAAGAAGCAATTATTTCTAGGTTGGTTTGTGTTCAGAAAAAGAATCCAGTTAACAAAATCAAGAACCAGATGAGTATCGAAAATGTTAAATAGTAGGATAACAATATCAAATATTTTGCAGAATTCAACAGATATTGATCAAATGACTGACCTTAGTCCACTGCTTCTCCAATTCTGAAATGCCATAGACATTGCAATAGTCATTTCCGCAAAATGAATGTATAACCAAATATGACATCATAGGCCCAGTTGTTTGCTCCATAATCAAGATGAACATCCGAATTAGATGAAGAACCCCATCGTAGTTTGGCGAAGAACGTTAGAACTCATATCAAATCCATGAGAAGCAACCTACAGAGGTGATTAGGCAATATGTAAGATAAATAAAACTGGCAAGTATGACAAAGGCAATTAAATCTAGATCACTTCAAGCAACCAGGCGGATGAATAGGCTGATATCGGCTATAAAACAGAGGCCAGTAAGAATAAGGTGAGCTTTCTCCTACCATATAAGTAAGAGCTGCATAACGTTCCTGATTCAAGTATAACGGTTTTCCTCTACGCATCCCATTATCCTGCCAATGATGTGACGAATGTTCAGATCCATATTCAAAAGTGCACAGCAAAACTGCAACGATGAAAATTTACCGGTCCAGACGACTAATGTGCTCAACCATCATGACAGCAGTTCCAAGAATATACCAGATCAGATTATCTTCAATGTTAATCATACAAACAGAATCATTGTCTACCATTTCTCAGAAGACATGGTCTGCTTTAAGAGATTCTAATTATATCATAAAAGATGCAGGAGGATGTAAAGTCAAAACTATTACTGGCAAAGGCATTGGGATGGATATGTAGTGCCACCTTTATTACTCGCGTTCTAGGTCAAGAAAGAAAAAGTATTTGGACGGGTCACCTTAAAGGCATAATCAAGAACATTTAGTGAGTTTGCAGTCAGCACGATAGCGCTAGACATCTACAAGTTTTTTGGTCGAGAGACATCTACAACTTTGAGAGCCGTCAAACACAAATATACTATATTCTTCAGATAAAGGAGTAGGCCAGCAACCACGGGAGGAAATAAATATTAACAAAAAGCCTCTACAGATTCATTGCACATAAAAGTCAATCTGAGCACTACAGAATAACGAAATGCAGTTGCTGCTTGATGACACTAAATATTCACATTCAAATCTCCTGAAAAGGGTCAGCTTAAATATTATTCAAGCAAAACCAATTTGAGAAACCGAGAGACTAGATTAATTCTTGTTCTCACGAGTAGGAAAAAGTTCAAATTACCTCTTCACCATATTCATCCAAGTAAAGAGATGGCCAAGGAGAGAGACGTGCACATCTTTGCAACAGAACTGTAGTTTTCTGAAACAATTAAAAGGTAACAAATATTAAGAACAATATTGCAAGCAGAAATGAACAAAATCACCAAATAAAGATGTCCAGGTTAAAGCTACTAGAATAATAAGCATACCTTGATCAACAAAAATACTCCAGTGCCAACACCGCAAGCCATTGCATGGGATTGACATTTGTTTTCCCTAAACAAATAAGCAATGAAGACATTATAACGAATAATTAAAGGTAGAAGTAAAGACAGATATTAAAGTTTCTTCGGATATGATCAATATCACAACCCCAGTCAAACAAATGAGACTTAGGTATGCACCTGCAACAGGACTTCCAGTTTGGTGAACACAATTTACCACACAGTAGGCACAAAGCAGGCTCATCAATAACAATATTGCAGTCACCGCAACGTTGCTTTATAAACCTGAGGGATGAACAGAACTGACAATTAAAATTTCTTTACTTAAGAACTTACTGACAAAATCCAAGTGACAATATTCTTGACAAACCTCTGCAGTAGATCTTGGTAAAGGCTAGGCAGGCGCATCAATTTGAATGGAACAACAGGTGTTATATGTAACGCAAAGTTGGCTATGCGAACTTTATTATCTAATTGAAAATGCTGCAACCAATGCGCAACTAATGATCGTAGATGTGGATCCCTGATAAAAATGTTTAATTGTGGGATCTTGAATAACCTTTCCAGTTCCTCAATTTCATGGAGATCAACCACGCCATCAATACATGATGGAGGATATCTATTAAAGAGAGGTGCTGAAACTGAAGTACTCAGAGCTTTCCATAACAGTGCGCACCTCCTTAAAAAAGAAAAAGTCAGTTTACGAATTGATTCCCGAATATCACATGACCGATCAATATACCCTGACATAGAATATTTCCGTAACCATTCAAAATTCCTTGAAACTTTGGAGACATCAACAATAAGGCTGTCGTCAAAATCAAGATCTGGTGAATCATGTTCCCCGGAACATGCGAGTATAGCCTGCATTTCAACACGTGTTGTCAAGATCTAGAGAAGCAAAAACCTACATTGAAAACAGTTTAAGACCAAGAAAAAATAGTTAATAACTAAATATAGAGTCCACCTGTACAACAGTCACAACATAGAAAACATGCACAAGGGGCAAGAAGGAGTCCGGATATGACAAGAACGGGCGCGGAAGGCAAAATAGAACCCACATCAATGATGAAAAGGCATCATGCGCAAGGATAGGATCAGCAGCTCTATTCCATAATTGACTGACGAGGTATGATGATCTTTTGTCAAGGCTTTTGAGGGAGCTTTGCAAATCTTCAAAACCAAACACAAAGCACTTTCAGATGCATATTTCTCAATACTGGGCACAGTAAATCATTTGGAGCCAAGTACTACCGCAACTTTTCAGCAAACAAAACATCACTTGTGATCTAAGACAAATTATTTAGAAAGGTTTGCAAGTAACTTTTCAACATCAAAAACATTACTTCTGATCTAAGACAAATATCTAGCAAAGATTGCGTACTTGCGCATAACAACTTGCGACGATTTCCTTGACGTTCAAAAAAGTACAGTGTAGACCGCTGACTCACAGAGAAGGCTCACCTCCATGGATTTGGATGCCGGAACAAATAGAGTTAGCAAAAAGTCGAATTCCCTGAAATCTCTGAAGCACATGAACAACATTATGACTCCTCAAGCGTTCAGAAAATCTTAGCAGCAATGACAACACAAATCCAGTAGCAGATTCGAGTTCCTGATACAGGGTGCCAATGCTGCAAGTTGGTTCCAGGTGAGCCCTTCCACCACGAGCACCAATCTCAATAGACGCAAGCGAATACTTGAGAACATCCCACATTATCATGGAAAAGTTTACCATTGATAGTCCAGAAAACTTGTCTTGATCGTTCGGAAAATACATCTTAAAGAGCACACGACAAATGGAATCAAGATCTGGCTCCATTCTTTTATTTTATTTTTCTGCAGGTGGCAAGTTTTCAGAAAATTCCCCTTTTCAATTGTGTTTGAAGCAGCTTGTAAAAGGGATAAGCCATCTCGAAAGAACATAAAACTGTCTTCGACAGCCGATGTGACAGGCATTGTGAACACTCCCTTGCCACTTTGTGATGAAGAAACTGATGAAATGATGGGTTGCTTCCATCCCTTTGAAGCACCAGGCAGAACAGAATTTGCCAGACGACGGCATATGGGACACAGAAATTCCCCCTACAC
Organism: Hypericum perforatum; assembly: GCA_012979155.1. Taxonomy (NCBI): domain Eukaryota; kingdom Viridiplantae; phylum Streptophyta; class Magnoliopsida; order Malpighiales; family Hypericaceae; genus Hypericum; species Hypericum perforatum. The sequence continues at coordinate 37,579 of SOPF01026825.1, forward strand.
AGGATAGGTTCATAGATGGATCAATCCCTGAGACCAAAACCTGAAAGGTGCAGGAAGAAGAAGAATTACCTGATCCGGGTTGACAATATGCCCTCCTTCAAAAGCAATTCTTCTATCATATCTGCACAGAAAATGGGAATTCTTCTGATGCTCTACTCAGCACAACACATACATTCAACATGCAAGAAACAGATGACATACTTTATTTCAAGATATCTACAGTAATAAGTCGCAAGGGAACATCAACAAATACATTCAACACTTGATACATTTTTCCTCCTCCCATGCCAATCAGCTTTTGTAGAAGTGTCATGAAGAAACTTGGGATTGCAAATGCTCGGTTCTTATCTGAGCATGTCAGATAGTTCCTCTTAGACAGTCAAAAAGAGATAAATAAAGGGTTGTTTTTATGGAATGTAGAGTTCATGTCTTCACACTCTATCCGACAATGACATATAAATAAAGCAAGTAATCCAATATAAATTTGTCCAAAAGGCTAAATGGGCATGATTCAGTTAATTTTGTATGGAAAGAGATTCACACAATAGCAATATGTAATTATGTCCTCCAAGATAGTCCACAAGCATATCAACTATCAAATTGCAAAACCACGGCTCAATAGTTCAGAATACTGAACCAACTTAAACCAGTAACAGGTAGCAGAAGCATCCAGAAATATTCAAGCCAAAACACTTGCCTTTCCTTCAAGGATAACAAATAGCTGTCGAGGCATTTCTGATGCACTGCATGTCCACAGGAAGATAAATAAACCCCGTCACAATCTGCAGGGCTAAATCCATCAGGAGCATCAGCATATTGCGAAGGACCATCTGTCTGCCCCTCTTCATTTTTTAAGTTTGCAAAGGCCGAAGGATTTTCTGATACTTCTCTTTCCACAGCTTCTACAATCTTTTCAAGTAACAAAGATTCAGAACTCTTGGATCTTTCCTCACCAGCTACTGCAGATGGCATTTCATCCATTTGGACGACAAAACCGGGAACCTGAACATTTTCATTCACTTCCTTCCATGTCGAGAGGTATAGAGCTTGTTCCAGTTCTTCATTGGAAATCACCCCATCCCTGGATTCTTCATGGTGAGAAAGCACGCTAACTGAAGTTTGGTCTGATTGCGTGATGAAATTAGGCGATGCTACTCTAGGGGCTTCCAAAGAGATTGATGGTCTCGACTCATCAGAGCCTTTCTTCTTTGTCACTGCACATTGCTCTTTCTCATACCAAGAAAATTGATCCCATGAAGGGGGAACTCTCTCCGTGAAACTCAAAATCCTCGATTTCTAGGTTCAATAAGAGGGAAAGATCATTCACAAGTTTGTTCCTAGCTATACTGATAGAAAACTTTGAAGAAATAAACAGCATACTTGTGATAAGAAAATAAAATATATTACCTGGAGGAGAACCAAGTAAGATAAGGGCCTTCTGGAATTCTGGTCATGGCAAAGTGAACAAACACCGTCTACAGAATCTTCTGATGGCTGCTCATCATCTGAAGTATTTTCTTCAACACCTAATCTGATGCCATCGGAGGTGGAATTCATGCTGGACAAAAAAATTGACTGCTCGGCCTTCATTTTTTCCTGAATTCACAGCCGTGACAAGAATTCATACCGCATTGGATTTGAGTATCTTAACTAGAAGTTAGATTAACATGATATAAGTGCATGGAATGTGCGCCCACAGAAACAGGAACCCTTTACATAAAATCCACATTTCCAGTCATGATCAGATATGAGGTACAACACGGAATAAAGTTCAAAACAAATGAATCAAACAAAAAAGCAGACTACCAATGATAGTAGTATCTCACCAGAATCTTAGCCTTTCTTTCTTCAATCACCTTCCTTTTTTCACTATCTGAAACAGAGCTTTCCATACTCTTGCTACCTCCAAGAATAGGTTCTGAAATATGAACAATCACTTCAGGTGCAAGTTGCTGCAGTTTCCTGGTGCATCCTGAATCCAATTCTGCAAATTTCTTCAGCACGTTTTCAATCAAACCATTGAAGTCACAACTGCCTACTTCTACGAAATCTCTCTCTCTCTCTTTTGCATCTTCATCAGTGAGACAAGAAGTGAAAGGAGGCTCTCATCACCCTTAGGATGATGTCGAGTCTCGTGAATTTCTTCGGTAGCAAAAGTAAGGACAGTCTTGATGTCACCATTGCACTTTGCTGAGGACCCGGATTCTCGCTGCTGAAGACAAATGTCCAAGGCCAAAGATAGCAAATGTAAAGCAGATAGGAGAACACCATCAGGAGTATGTGCTTTGGTCTCCGAGTAGACAGCATAAAACAATACAGAACGGACAATCTGAAGGGCCGCCTGACAAGTAGCTATCTTAGCTATGCCCCTAAGAGGCAGAAAGATCTTTGTCCACCTAGGCAGCTGGGTAGTCGAAGCAGTGCTGCTACAAAAACGCAAAAATCTCTCTTCTGCAACTTGCAAGTCCCTGGAGTTCCAACGGGGGTAGTACAGATCCAGTTCTTTCCAACATGTCCAGCGAAGAGAATATGTTCCCTAGGGTGCATTTAAAAAAAATATCAGAAATCCACATGAACATTATCAAGTCAGATTTACTATCAATTACTATTCTGCTCCTAAAGGAGTTGGGGAAAAAACCTGGTTGAGGCCAGATGGATTTGAATATATGGCAACTGAATCCAAGATTTCCTGAAGCTGGCCAAAGTTAGAGAGGTCACGGGGCAAAGGTTTCACTAATTGACTACGAGTGGCATCTCCGGCAGCCAATTTTTGAACCAGCTCTCTTCTTAAATTTTCAGCAGCACTCAGCCCAGAAAATCTCCTCTCCTGCACAATTTGTATCAGCAGCACAAGCATTTCCTGCACCAGAACAGGCTCATACCTGAAAGCATAATTAAAAAATGAGGACAAAAAGTCTGGATAATCGACCAAGAAAACATTTCTGGAATTAAAATGACATTAAATGATCCGCGACACAAAAAAGGAAATGAACACATGTGGGACAACTCAGTGGCAGTTGGTTAAGATATCCCCCAACGCCGCTAAATTATATGGTAAAGGAAGACGTGTAAAGGAAACAAAAGTTCCGTCTCCACTTTCAACTTGGAAGAATTAGAATTGAGAATGGTCGTGCCCAAACAATTAGCACAATACAATGGCCCAATCTAGAAATTCAAATACACAACGCCTGAAACCAATATTCTGAAACTTCCTCAAAAAGAATTTAGAACCAGTATTTGACATTATTATTGAACAGAACATGCAGAGATTTGTTAAACAGAGTAAAATATAGATGCATAATACATACATAAGTTTTAAAAAGGGCAGAAATGGCGCAAAAGTTCAGGGGAATCATACTCATTGGAAGCCTCAAAATTCATAGAAAGGTAGTTCAATAGCCCAAAGCGTTCTACAATTCTGCGGACATAATCATCAGCAGGAGCCAATGCACCACAGCACTGCAGCAGAAACAAATCATGCTCTAGATCTTGCTCAGCCCTGGAAAACAGTCATAATGAATCTGTTAACCTTCTGGGTGCGGATATGACCTAGAAAACAAGCGAATAAAAAAATCCCCAAGAGTTTCACAGAAGCACACACTTACCAGTGTACAGAACGGTACCACTCACATGACATGATAGCTGCATCCCCGTTCTTTCTCCACATTCCGGCATGAACCTCGGCAAATAACACCCTATTTCGTAAAGGATGCTCCATAACAAATGCAGAAAACCCAGCAGGATGGCAACCGTCAAGAAGCAGCCCGGAAAAGTCATCTGGTATTGCCGACGACAAGACAGAAGAATCAGTACTTGTCATATCAAGCATCATCGATTCACCAAAACACTGTCTCAGCATTTTTTGTAGAAGCAATGAAAGAAATTTATGTAAAGGTATGTGAACAGATATCTCCTGCGAGCTAACATCATAAGCAATATGTGGCCAGTCAGACAAACTCAAATGATGTAAAATATTTGATTCTCCAGACGTTCCTCCTCCCACATAAAGTTTCCTAATCGGAATACTTCCAGAACTTTCAGAATCAGGTGTATTATCAGGCTCCAAGTAATTATCGATGGCCCTCAAGCACTCATAAGCTAACCATTTAACTGGTAAAGGAAGCAGATCATAGCTGGAGCCTGAATGACCACCAGAAAGACAAGATGCAGAAACACATGCAGTATTCCTTCCTGTGCCACCACACAGAGGGCTTTCCTGGGATAGTCGTCCAACTTTGGAGAGTCTAGTGCTATCTCCTTCATAACTCTCTGCCTTGAATATGTGCAAAAGAGTGTCATCTGTCTCATTTCCAGAAGAAAATGCTCCTTCCACCAGCAGCCAATGGATGTTCGCTATGGAATGGCCTAAAACAAAAGGTAAATGTATATCTTCATCTTCTTCCTCGATATGGATGCCAGTTTCTCTCTTTAAAGGACTCATCCCCTGCAGAAAACCCAGAAGCTTTATCCATGTTTTCAAGATATCTTTCCGCTCATGGCTCACATACTTGGAAACAGTGCCATGGCTGAGAACAAGTCTTATATCTTCGACCACACGAATAGTGATCTCGTAGCAATTTCCCCACTTAGAAACCTGAAAAGGTACTTATGTTAACCACGTTGCCACATCAATAAGTACCAAATGACATTCTCTTTTACTGTATAAGTAAACCAAAATAATCACATCATTCACAAACTCAGAGAGATGGAACAGCATACAAATCAAGCAGGCTATATAAGCTGTAACACCATGCTGGCAGTTAACAGCCTGAAGAAAATAGAAATCAATTTGTAAATGTAGAAGTGTACTGTGACAAAGAAGATCCAAGGAAACAAGAAGCTTAAAAGTTTAGGAGTTAAGCTTAAGGCATAACAGCGATCCTGAACAAAAATCATTGTAGCAGAACCCTCCACTTGTTATCAAAGGGATAAGTAAAGTGGGTGAGATGTATGATGCCAAAGACTTTTGGCTGATATTGTACACATTGCTTCATTGCTTCCCCGGTGAAAAGTCCGTTATATAACTAAATTATCCAATACTGCCAACGAGGCATAGTGCACAGACATGAGCACAAGCCAGTGAATTAAATCAAGATAAGATCTTGAGCTCAAAAGGTTAACAGTAGGAAAAAAAATAGAATAGATAGCAACTGAGCCCCAGGAAGCACAGCTCATTGAACAGAAATCATGGAACAAAATAGGCAGTGTCAAGTGACAATTACCAATAAACAACCATCATGTCCAGCACAATGAACAAATATATTTTCCAAGCATCCCAGCAGCATCGAAAGCAAATCCTTCTCCTTCACAAGTTGCGGGGTCAGGGTCGGTACTGTAAATATCTGTACAGAGAATTTAGACAGCAAGGGATACTTTCTCATGGCCTCATTAGAGCTTTCTTTGATCACTTCATTCACGAAAAATGGATAATAATCCAAAAACGATTCCGCAAACTCATACTTGAAGTTAGGTTCTCCCAGCAGTTTCAAAAGCATCTCATGAAGCCTTTTCACAACATTGTCGCAGAGGAATCCCTCTGCCCTCACTAATACCATCAAAAACCCACCCAAAGACATAACCCTCTTGGAAACGAAACTAAGCAAGCTGTCACTGTACTTGCAGAACTGAAGTACCATCTCAACCGCTGCAAATGTTAGCTTATTTGCAGCCATCACTTTTGCATCAACCGATACATTCGCCTTCAACTTGCCCTTCCCGATGGTCTCTATACACATCAGCTTATCCTTCCAGATACTACACAACGCATCAATGACAGGTCCGACCGAGTTTGCAAACTCCTCCGGAAGCGGCATTATTTGTTCAACACCTTTATGTTCCGAGCAAAATCCCTCCCTTTTCCACGCCGTGACATCCCCACAGTCACAACAACCCCCACCGGTATAAATTGTTGAATAATCATGGCCCTTGTGGTCCCCATTCATGAAACACGGTACGCAAATCGCACACGTCCGATCATGCTCACACGTTTTGCATCTGTACGCAATTTCATTACTCCCCCAAACCACGCCACAGACTCCACGCCCCGAGCTCAACTCCGAGAGCCTCGTGAGCGCTTCGTTCGGGTACCCCATAAACATAACGTACTGCAACCAATTCAACGACTCCTTAAAATGCATCTCAACCGCGACATTAGCAGACTTTTTCGAACCCGCCACCTTGTAATGCTGCAGAATCTCCCTCACCTCCTCATCCGACGGCAACAAAGCCTCCACCAACTCCGGTAACCGCTCCGGTCTATCGCTATCCCTAACAAACGCAACTAAACCAGGAATCCCCCTCCTTAAGTACTCCTCTCCAGCCCCGAACCGCGCAAGCACCTAAAAAAAGGAAGAAAAAAAACACAAATTAACTGACTCGGACTAAGTTCTGAAGCATCTATCCAAAAACCAAGGGGCAAAATCGGAAATATAAAGGTTCATACCTGGCGGAAGCGATCGAGAGGACTAGGATGCTCAACAGGAGCGGGAAGAGGAGGATCAACTTCCATGTCGTCCATCCAGAGGCGAAGTAGGCGTTACGCCCCAATCCGAGCTACAGTATCTGAAGCAACGGTTGATTCCCCTCCCCCCCGGACTACCTTACGCCGCCGTTTCGGTTCACTTGTTTTCACTTTTGTGTGCGGAAGAATATTTCCTTTTCAATATTTTTCTAAGAACTAAAAAATGCCATATTTTTTGTTTGTTTGATATTACATTTAAACCATTTTAAATAGAGGAGATTCTTAGATAATCGTTCTAAGTAAATTGAAAGTCAGTAACCGTAATTATCATAATTCATCCAAAGAAATTCCTCTCTTCTTCTTATTGTTCACATTAGAGTGGAAAACTAAAAAGGCTTGCGAGGTTCTCTGTCTTTGTTATTTATTAAATGCAAATTGCCGGCTGCCGTGTGCTTTTCTGATTGTGAGGCTTGTGGTCGGACAAGAACAGGAGCCGGGTGGTGCAGGTTCTAATTCTAACTTCCGGGATCCTCCCGAGGATAGGCTTACTTTGGCTACAGTAAATCAGATTTGCACGTGGGAGAACTTGTCCGTGAAACTTCCCTCGTGATTCAACTTCTAAAAACATGTGTCCTTAAATTCATTTCAGTTCGATCGAGTTTGATTATTGATGTACGAAAAATTAAGAATAATCTAACGTAGTCAAATGGTATATTGAATAGGTAGGTAGTCAAATAGTATAGTGAATAACTAACTTTTGTGATTTAAGAATAAAACACGAAATTTAAATAATTAATTATATACTAGAAATTAATTTTTTTTTAAAGAGATTTGTGATCGAAAAAAAATAAACTAAAACGATGAAATAAAGAAGAGTTATAATTAAACTCTGTCACGATGCTAACGAAACTTAGTCTTTAATTGATGTAAAAAATCGTAGTAATAAGGTCTGAAGGTTCTTTGAAAAAGTTTGATGTTCTAACCTTAAAGACTAATGATGTACTTTATATCTTAAAAAAATAAGAAAACCTAGAAAATGTTGTTCCTAGTTAAACTCGTAAAGGCCAGTACAAATTACTTGAAATAAGAAAATACAAAAATATGATATTTTATAGAAAAAATGAGGTTAATAGTCGTCCAAGTTCAAAATATGTCGAATACTCGATAAAATAGGAAATTTGGAAAATTTAGGAATTGTCAGATTGGCGACCGTCAGTTGATTGACGCGAGCCATTAATTTGTCTTAGAAGTCTGTTCTAGTGCATTGGCGGCCGCCAATAAACTTGTCGTTGCACAACTTCATCGTATCTTTGTAGTTTCTGTTTTTAATTCTCTTCCGGTCCGAATTAGACTTCAACTATTTTGACAAAAATATGGCCAACATCATCTCATATGCGACAATCCCAAATTCGAGGGTAAATTATCCTCAGGTCCCTGACTTTTGTTCGAATTTGCGGTAGGATCCCTAGCTTATAAGAATTTGGTCTAAGGTCCTTACTTTTAGAATTAATATTGGTTTCGGGTCCTTGGCTGATGTCACCATTTATTTTTTTGAATTTTTTCATGAAAATGACCAAAATACCCTCAAACAAAAAATAAAAAAAAATGCCAACCTAGACAATCATCCATCTTCATCCTCAAGCATGAACATCAAACCCAAAACAAAGATTACAACCCACCAAATTACAATCAAAATCGAAATCGAAATCAAAGAAGAGGAGTCGAGATCACAAAAGCAAAATTGAAATCAAAAAGCACCGTCTCTTCAGTCGATAACATTTTCTTCAATCGAAATCGAAAGCAACCGAGCCACCATTCTTATCGTCTTTTCCTCTTCCCGCGGCTCATGTGCAAGACCAAAATGGCGGTTAACGCGTCAGAACCCAGCTCTGCCCGACGCGCCTCCTCTCGCCCCAGCTCCACGCGCTCCCCTAGAAACCTTACCGCCACCGATTCCTCCTCCTCCTCTGCCGGCGCTTACTCATCCAGCGCCGCGTCGTTCCCGTCCTCCACCGGCGGAGGCAGAAACAACAGCTTCACCCCCGCCACGTCATCGGTCTCCAGCCAAACCTCCCTCTCCAGCCTCCGCAAGTCTATCCCTCAGAACCCTCACATCTACGACGTCGCCGAGATCCGTACCGCCACCAACAATTTCCTCGCCAAGCCCTACTCCACGTCATCGTCAACGTCATCCTCCGCCTCCTCTGCCAAGTGCTGGCGCTGCTCCCTCCGCGGTGTCGACACGATCGTCTTCCAGAGGAAGTTTCCGGCAGAGGCTCACCAGCGAGGAGGTCAACCTCCGGCTGGCTGTAATCGGCAGGAGCCACCACGTCAGCCTGGTGAAGCTCCTAGGCGCCGCCGTCTCCGGCGAGCACATCTACTTAGGGGTTAGGTTTTGGGATGTAGAGAATTGGGAATTGGGAGGCTTCGATAAAGAAAACTGAGATTTTGATGTTTTTGAGTTAATTGGAATTGTGCTTGGTTCTTGGTTGCAGATAATTTTTTGTTTTTGTTTTTTGGGCAAGGGTATTTTGGTCAATTTAATGACCAAAAAACCAAAAAAAAAATTGCTGACATCATCCGCAGTTAAATTAGGGACCCGAGACCAATTTAAAAAAACGGACGTTGGATTGCTTTTTTTTCAAATTTTTTTTTTTGGTCAAAACTTTTTTTTCAAATTTCGTAAGCAAGAAAACCGGAGAAAGTGTCGGTACATAATATCCAGTCCGATTCCCCAGTTTGGGAAAATCAGACACAAACTGGATGAACATTTCATTACAAACAGTATCAACCATCCAAACGAACTGTCAACCCTAATTGCGCAGCACTTCGACTAATGTTCTCACCAAAACAATGACGGCATCCCGATCAGATATAAAACTATTCAAAATGATAGGTGAACGGAAACCCTATAAATTAAACCAAACGCTGTTGCAAAAATATGGTACAAGTACTTGACAAGACTAATCATAATAATAAAGCTCATTCGGCTGCCACTGCATCATACTGCCATGGGTTGAATTCAATCGACTCGTTGTTGATCTCCGCGCTTGCCGAGGCATCTACAGCAGCACGATGTTCGGTATATTTGCCATTGTACTGGTACACTTCCAACTCACCCCAAGGAGTTGGGTGAATCTCATTGGTTGGATCAAACCATTTTGGTGTAAAGTGTTGTTCCTTGGCCTCTCTGTTTCTCTTCTCGGCTCTCTGTCTCTCCTCTAGACTGCAAAGGTAAAAGGCATAAAAGCATCAGTCGCAAATGAACAATAACTCATGGCCCTACTTCCTGATATGGGAACGAGCAGAACCAATGCACATTATATGACAGATCATATTTTCCTAATTCGAATCCCAAAAGCATTAAAAGGTTTCCCAAAGAAAGTTGTCTCGAGACGACTGGAATTTTCATTCTCTAGAGAAAAACGATGTCTGGAATTTAGTGGCTCAGATCTCAGCTGTCTCACACAAAACATGAAGAGAGAGAGAGAGAGAGAGACCTGCTCTTCTCCTGACCAGCTTTGCCTAGATCACCCTTTTCGAGAGCATATCGGTCAGGACGTAGACGGGAATCTGATGCTAATAGTTTCTTTGGAGCAGTTTCGAAGCTGTTCAGCTTATGCGCAAAATATGTATATTGGTACTTGTCGTTTTTGGGGGCATCTGCAACTCTCCACACCTGCATGATGACAACAAAAAAAATTACATGAGCTAAGAGCCACCCATATCTATTATCCACCCCTCTAAACATGTCTGCATAAGGCAACACTACAAGCTAGACTGACCTCCTTTAGTTCAGTGCCTGGTTGTGGTTCCCCTTCCAGATCACAGGGTTGATAACTCATAGACTCATTCCATTTCCCAGTAATCAAAATCTTGGGCTCCTCGGCAGCGTTGTAAACATATCCATCCACTTCATAGCGACCAGCACTGCAAAAGTTTGAAAGTCAAAAAGAAACAGAAAACGAATCTTGAAAACATCAACTGACAAGGGAAAAGTGTCTGATTCATACCCAAACCAACCGCATGGTTGGAAATACAACACAACCTTGTCCCCAGTGGTCATGTTGGTTAGCACCATCTCGCCGGGAGAATCAATCCAAGTTCTTCCGAAGATCAAGTTGCTGACTTTTGTCGGAGGAGGCACAAGATCAAGAACCACACCGTCTTTTTTCAAGGTCACGCGCGTTCTGCATAGAAATATTTTGGGCAGTTCAGAATTTGTCATTAAATTGTAGCTAGAAACTTAATTCTGGATAAAAGACCAAATATTAGAAATGGGTTATCTTGCACCCACAATTCAAACCATGTGGTTGTCCAGCAACAATGTAAATTAGCCAGTACTAGACAGCAAGAACCTTAAATACAGAAAGTTGAATTTTATCCTACACTCGTTAAATCATTCCAGCTTCCCAATCCCAGAAGGGAAAAAATAAGGCCTTGTCTTCTGAAAAAGCAACCAAAACTGGAAAGCTTTGAGATATTAAGATCTTCATCAAGTCAAACATTCCTTTAGAGACTCTTCATGCCATCTTTGCTCAACAATTAAAAAAATACCAGGCAAGAATGTCCTCCATCACACCAAACTCTTTTATGTTTTGTTACACAGACCAAGAGTAGGCTGATGCAAGCCAATCAAACTGTTCCAGCTAAGACTAAAAGTCTAAAACTGGCTAGGATAATATCAACTAATCTTACCTTCCAAGTGGATAAATCTCAATGGAATTCCCCAAGAACTTTGTTTTGACCTTGGAGGTTATATCATAAGTAAAATGCTCATTTTCAGCATGCCCAGCACTAATTGGAGGATGGTGACTGACCTGTCAATCATCTTAATAGTCAGGGAAAATATACATAATGGCTTCACCAAGCTCCAATAACGAAGGCAGTCAATGAAATCCTACGGGTCTTGGCAGAAATTATCCCAAGAATCACCCACTAACCTGTTCCGATATGAATGAGATCCCACCATGATTGGTCAGCTCATAAGTCTCCCCAAGAATTGGATTGAATGGCTTCCATGTACGTTGGAAGGCATAGTAGACAGAGATGAAAAATGATGCTGCAATGAAACAAACAGTCAGCAGCTAATTAAGTGAAATGCTGAACCATTATACTGCAGTCAGCACCAACAGAGGTATTTGCAGGAAGCTCACCAGCATACACTAATCGCATGTAGGGATCCTCGGATTCATCTGCAAGATCCAATAAGTGGGAGTATTCCATCAACTGCCACAACAACAAAAAATAACAGCCTTAGTCCAAAGCTACACCACCATGAAGGTAAAAATGAAAACAGGAAGCGTAACAAATACTGAAGCAAACCTCAGCCATCTTCTGAAGCATTGACATAGGTTCAAAAATGAGAACAGGAAGTGTAACCATGGATGTGACATCCGATCCAACGTACTTCTGCATCATTTTCCAATAACTGTCTCGCTCCTACGACAATTGAAAAGAAGCCAAGAATCAGTTATAAATCCGATTCATCATCTCCTGATCATTCGTCAAAAAAATACAATGAACTTAGAATAGCTGTAAAGCCATAAGTACATAAAAAAAATGTTCTACCTCCTGCTTCCACCTCCCTCTCATGGCCTCCTCCTCGGCATCTTCCGTACCTCCTTCCGGATTTACAACTTCCAGTCCTTCGTATCCCACCATCCTGAAGAACACCAATAATGGAAAATTTACACAAAGCTAGTGACCGGATTCACTTGATCCTAATCCTAACCGAACCAATATACCGTTCCAAATCGATAAATCATGCAACTAACGAACAGAATAAGTAACTTCCGATCCAAATAAACAGAAGTTGCCCCGTAATCAGATCGGGTGATTAAAACGTCAAACTCAATCGATAACAATAAAAATGGCAACAAAACGGGAACGAGATAGGATTTTTTTATCGAATCGGATCCGGATACCCGTTCACTGATCTGGTCATGGCGGTACCGAAATTGGACAAACTGGAAGCGATCGAAGCGAAGAAACCGCCTCCACCGCTACTTCCCGCTCCTTGTTTGGGGTCGTTAGAAGCCATTTTCCTTCTAATCTCGAACCCTAATCCGATTCAAGTAATCCTATTCCTCTCCTCTTCTAGGCGGAGCTAAGAAAATTCTAGAGGCGGACGCGAGAGAAATAGAGAGAGATTAATTTAATTAATTAATTAATTAGAGAGAAGAAATGGGATCGCGTGGCAATGTGATTTATTTTAATTGTTTAGGTATATATTTGAAAGGGAAAGGCATCAATACGGTGCGTATCGGGCGATTCTTTTTTAAATATGATATATCTTGTACGACGTTTGAAAGTGAAGGAGCAGATTCCCCCTTTCTCGAGTCTCGTTGGCGCTTATTTGGTTTCGAAGCGAAAAGGGACACGCGTCGAGATGTGGGGCTATCCACGGCGTCGGTGAGGTCCACGCACATCTGGCGTGGACGCGTGGTTCAGCGTTTGGAAATTTTACGCGGAAGGATGGGCGGCTTCTCAGAAACGGTCTAGAACCTTTGATTCTCCGGTTCTCGTGAAATAGTGTCAACGAGAATAAATTGTATATATGGACTCCAAAAATCAGTTGGACAAATTATGTTAATAATTTATATCAATATTTTATTCATACAATTTAGACATTTTTTTCATGCAATAATAATATACGTATTTTATATTTTTATTTTTACAAAAATAACATTTTTTTAAGTATATCTGAGTTTTTTTTCCATGTCTTTTTGAATTTTTCAAAATAAAAAATCATTCGTACCCTTTATAAAAATTTCATTCTTTACTCAATCTAACCGGTACTGGTAGAGTTCGGAACAAAATTTACTTTGAATTTTCTTTTGTACAATCATTTAGCGATTAATAAGTACAATTTATTTATTTAAGAAATAACGATTATTTATCACATTAAATATATGTAACTACGATAGAAGCGAGTCTAACAATGATTTTATAAGAACATATGGGAGATTATGTTCAACAAAACTTACCAAGAAGTTGGGAAATGAAATGTAGTAAGAAATAAACAAAACAACAATAGAAAACGCATCTGCGAATCTGGTCATATAGTTTTTTTTTTAAGTGAAATTTTGTATTTTACCATAAAAGTTCAACGAATATATGAGAAATACTAGATAAGAGTTACCAAAACATAAATAATGATAGACGACATCACCAAAATAAACTAAACAAAGAACCTAATGGTCCTAAAAAAAGACTCGCAAGCAATCCAATGAATAATCGTTAACAATTTTATAGAAAGTCGAAGTACCGATTTCTTTTCTAGTTGTGAATACTCATATTGATTTGGTAAAATTTTCCAAACACTAGAACCATTTTGTAGAAATTATCAATAGCAAACATGATTAAAAAAAAAAAACTTAACCAATAGATTGAAACAATTAGAGAAGGAACGCTTTTTGAGTTCTCACCTGACAGCTGGCCGAAGGATGCTCCCTCCAACGAGTGGCCTTGGAAATTCTTAGCTGGCTAAATAACATTGTTTACTTTCCAAAAAAATACCATTGTTTTAAAAAATCTCGGTCTGACTGACAGTCGGGCCACTCAGCGACCTGTTTTTGGACAGAAACCTGCTCACCGTTCGAGCTGGATGGTTTGTGGTCGGACTGGGATGGTTCGAACGGAAAGTTTCACTAATTTATGATTTTATTTTTTATTCGAGATTATTCATTTGTATAAATATTTTATTTGATATATTTTATAAAAATTGGTATATTTATACATTACTATTAATTTATGACATCAATTATTTACCTATATATCTATATGTATTTCAAAAATTATAAAAAAATAAAAGGAAAAAAAATCTAGTCTGACCGACAGTTTGGTCGGACTGGCTGACCCGGAAGTCAGACCTAATTATGGGTCGACCTCCAGATCATTTCTGAGAACAATGCTAAATACAAGCCCTCCCATAACGATGGCTGTAGGAGTGAGATTTAAAAAAAATGGACACCACACCACAAATAATAAAAAAGATAATGAAAATAGTTGCGGTTTGCGGTTGAACATCGTACCATAATAATTTGGTGTAATTAACGTTTGAATTTTTACCAATAAGTAACTTGCACATCATCGCAATATATATACATATATATTCTTTTTTTCTACTACGAAAATTTTCTTCTTTCTTTTCTTCTCTACAATCTTTTCTCTCTCTCGACTCCTGATTTTCAACCAGTTGAGTCATCCTCCATTGCAGCTCTAGCTTCTACGGTCACCCTCTTCTGACGATCATAGTTTGCCTCCTCTCCGCTTCGACTCTCTCCTCTATACTCCTCTATCGCTAAATTTTTTTAAACCCTAACCCCCTAATCAAAATAATATATGACTCTCGCTCTCTCTCAATCGAGTGTCAACTACCCTTCACCGGCCTGGGCCACCTGGCAGCCTCTACCTTTCTTCTATCGATGTCCACTCAACTCTCTCTCTGGCACCGTCCTCAAACCGAACCTTACACCCCACATCGTACCAAATCACCCATCGCAATTAACCACACACCGCAGATTTTCACTAAATCGCAAATCAAAGGGCGTGATTATTTTGAAATAAAAAATTGCAATGCGGTGCGACAAACTTCACCCAACGCCGCAAAACCACACCGAAATCACCTGTGGTTGCCTCTGTTCTGGTATACCAGCGGTGCCGCGTTTGTGTGTGAAGTGCAAAGCTGGTATATGCCATGGTCTAATTATTTTTAACGTGTTCCGATGAATAATATTTGTATCACGTAAGATTTTACAAATAATGACGAATATATCTTAATAATCAACTTATACACTATTGTATTTCTTATGCTTCTTTGCTTTCCAGAGAAATATTTTACAATTTTCTCATAATTAATACATGACAAGGAAAATACTTTTCATGCAAATGAGAAAATAATAGCAAGGACAAGTGTTTTCTATTACTGCAAAGTGCAAAAGGTATGTTAATTTTTATAAAATAACCGGTTCATTTTACAAATTAATGGAATAAGTCTCCGGTCAATTTTAATTAGCAAACTAATATTTGCATTAATGGGCAGCATGTGTAGATTGTTCAAATGTGGACTGACATAGCGGAGCCAAGAGTAATATCGCATTATTGATGTAAAATTACTGGTTATTGTATTTTTGGTACTAGTTGGATGAGTCACTCGAACCACTACATTAAGTGACATCATGCGAATCGACTAAATAAATACGAAGTAATCCTTTGATTTCTATAGTATCTGAACACTAGTTCAAATTTTAGTTAATCAAATGATAAATTTTTTACATAAATACCATGTATTATTTGAAACTTTACACTAAAATACTCAATGCATGAAAATATATAGATTTGTGTGCTGACTGGGACTCCCGTTCCGAGCGTCTTTGTTGCTGGGAACTTATAGGGCGCATGGACTATCGAGTATCATTATCGTTTGATTAATCTTGCTTCAAGTCCAACCAATTAGGCTCAAAAATCAAAACCGTCCATTTTAACATATAATCAAATTTTAGTATCGTTTAATAGAATATATTAAGATATTATATCAAATTTGTTCATAAATTTTAAAATTTTATATATTCATAACTTACAACTTCCTGATTTATCAAGACAGTCAATTCTCCTAAAAAAACAACAGTCAATTTAACTCTTCTTAAGATTAACGAGGCGGTCAGGTTAGTTGGCCCAATCGAACCAAAAATGATCTGGGGAAATCTTGGAGTAGGTACAACAATAATCTGTCCAAATAAGTGGGACAGTTAGCCTTATAAGCATGGCAATAATTGCCCAGTGATGTCCCTAACCCACTTTAATTAAATAACATTCACCACGTTCACATTAGCTAGAAAACAATTCCGATTATTGGTCCCGGTTAGTGGCCGACACAATTACAACAAAGATTGGATTTATCGCCATAAACCTAGATTACCTTGGATACAGGTTCTAACTAAATACAGTGTTTTGAATAATAGAGCTGATAATTGATAAATAACATTTTGTTATTGTTTAAGATAGTTTGATACGGATTTGAAATAGTTAGTTTAATGATTATTTGAATATTATGAAATTAAAAAATACTAAGATAATTTAATTGGGACCTAGTTTAAGGATTACAATTGACTTATAGAATTACAGATCAGATCTTGTAAGAATAAAAATATATAATTATTGAAAAAATAGATTATTCTTTTTTTTTATGAAAGGATTACTTTGATTCATCAGCGATTATAGAAGGATCTCCCAAAATACGCAATGTCAATGAGTTACTTCCCTCTCGACAAAGGTAATTAATTTTAAGGGAAAGGAACTAGTAGCCAGTAGGAGGATTAAAGGGGTGATTTTATGAATGGATAATACTAACGGTAACATATTTTTAATAATTCTTATATTCTCCGTTGCATTATATAATAACAATCACTTATTTCCACACTCCACGAAAAAAAAAAATCAAAGAAATAGTATTGTTTTTTTTTTGAAGGAAATAGAAACTCAAAGAAACACGTGTGACGTGACGTATATAATGTCTAAACGCGAAAGTGGCGTCTTCTTCTGACCAGGAGCACTATCTTCCAAAAAGTAGGTAAATTGCCGTTGACTAACCCTTTCCCCTCCCCGCTCTGCTCTAATTAATCCCTCTTTTATCTTTTTACTCCTACTAAATTTAAATTAGTCTATACACAATATCCACTCCTCCGTTTGATATGGACACCACCGGGAACCGCCACCAGCCTCCGGCGCCGGGGCCGGAGATCCACGGCCGCGTGAGCTCGTTGCGGAGAACCGGGAACGTGATCCATCCGGTGGAGGTAGACAGCCCGACGACCACGCCGCTCCAGAGGGACCCACTAGGTGGCGGCGCCGCCACGCCGGTTGTGTTCAGGGAAGTGAAGCATTTCGTGAAGTGGGTCCCGTGGTTGGTTCCGGCCATCGTGATCGCCAACGTCGTTATGTTCGTTATCACTATGTACGTTAACGACTGCCCCAAGAACTCCCTCTCTTGCATCGCTCGTTTCTTGGGCCGGTTCTCCTTCCAGCCCTTCAAAGAGAACCCTCTCCTTGGTCCTTCTTCGTCCACGTACGTTTGACCACTCCTTTCCCTTCCCTCTTAGATTATTTCCGGGGGTACATATTTACGAACAACGACTAATTAAGAATTCGAACGAAAGCGATTATAATCGACGATATTATTGAACCGACTAATTTAGATTTGATACTGATTAAATTAGCACACCCTCGCTCTCTCATGAATTCGGACGAAACTTTGTCTGTTAGTTTTCTTTTGAATTTGCTTGCACATTCTATATTAATACAGTCTTGTGCACTTGGTTTAAGCTGATCATACACAAAATCTTCGAGTTTATCGACTTTGAGCTGTTGTGGGTTTTCTGAAGTATGCAAGTAGTTGAATTTCTACGAGTGGTTCAAATTTAGGCTGCAGAAGATGGGTGCTTTGGATGTTAACAAAGTGGTTCATGGACACCAAGGATGGCGCCTCATTACCTGCAACTGGCTACACGCTGGTGTTTTCCATATATTGGCCAACATGCTCAGTCTCCTGGTAATCGGAATCCGTCTCGAGCAAGAATTCGGGTTCGGTGGGTGTTGGAAAATTTATGCACTCGTAGGGTTATGACTTTGGTTTCTATTTCCAGAGTGTTAATTCTGAACTTGAATATGTTGCAGTGAAAGTTGGCTTGCTCTATGTGATCTCCGGGTTTGGCGGGAGCTTGCTTTCTGCACTTTTTCTGCAGGCAAACATATCTGTTGGTGCTTCCGGCTCACTTTTTGGATTGCTCGGAGGCATGCTCTCGGAACTCATCACTAACTGGTCCATTTATGCAAACAAGGTGCTTCCTCACCCCTTCTCTTCATTGATTGGTCTACTTGAGGCTCGAGGGGGCTCAAAATCTTGAACTTTGGTCCCATGTTCAGGTGGCGACTTTCATTACCCTCGTCGTCATCATTGTCATCAATTTAGCGGTGGGAATTCTACCACATGTTGACAACTTCGCCCACATTGGCGGGTTTCTGTCCGGCTTCTTCCTCGGGTTCGTGTTCCTCATTCGGCCTCAATATGGGTGGGTAAGCCAAAGATATGCTCCCGGATTCGCTTCGACCTCAGTGAAATCCAAGTTTAAGACGTATCAGTGGGTCCTCTGGATCATTTCTCTGATCCTTATAGTTGTTTGGTGAGTACTATAATCTATAAAGTTACACGTGCCAAGTTGTTTCCAAGTTTGCTTCTAACTTGTGACTTCGCCTCTGGCAGGCTAACCGTTGGCTTGGTAGCACTGCTCCGAGGAGCCGATGCAAACAAACACTGCTCGTGGTGTCACTATTTGTCATGTGTTCCTACTTCAAAATGGAGCTGCAACAACCAACCTGCATCCTGCTTGGTAACTGAATCCGAAAACTCTTTTCTCTCTCTAGGACATGTTTGCTCATTTGTATTTTGTAGAACAGGAACACAAGCTGATAATTTCCATCTGTTAGCTTGCAAATGCCTGTATTTTTTGTATTCGAATCGTGACATTTGCGAGTATATTGCAATTGCAGACGGACCAAACCGGGAATCAGCTGAACCTGACGTGCACAAACAACGGCAAGTCCAACCTCTACATACTGTCGGATCCATCAGATTCTCAAATCCAGGGATTGTGTTCCGAGCTTTGCGGCTGATGTATGCAATGAAAACGCATGGACAAAGCGGTTCCTACCGGTTATATGTACAAAATCTTCTCATACACACGATTGTTGTATTCTTTTCAAGAGATGATTATAGTGTTGAATCATGTTGATCAACTGAATTGCTGGTTTACCTTGCTGATTTTTTGTTCATGGTATTTTAGTATTTAGAATCAATACTCTATTTAGGGACAAATCTCCCGGTAGTGTTTTTACGCTTGATAACAAGACATCGTTAATACCAACAGATATTTTTAAGTCTTAACTATTGAGAATGTTATTTTAACATAATTAGATTCTAGATTCGAGTTTTTGGCAACGCAAATATATTAAATACTTATTGTGAGTGTTTTGTAGTATCTCAAAAGTCTCACCTGGTTCTAGCCTACCAAACAATATAAACAAAAAATCATTGTTAAAAATACAAATTTATTACTACTACAACTTCCAAATTTCTCTTTTAATATTTCTGTGTTATTAACTTGAAGCCCAATACATATGACCAAATGTCCACCTGAAGAAATCTTAAAAAGTTTTCTAGTTCCGGGCCGGCCCATCAATCAGCCCAATTTAACCCTGTAACAAAAGAAATGAACATAGAAGAGAATTATTACCCAAAACGACAACCTCACTCTTGCAAATTTTTAACCGTTTCACGGATATACCACACTGAGCTTTCCACCAAAAATAATTAAATAAACCGCCGAGCTTCATCATCATCCCCTATCCCTCGATTTCTTTATCTCTACCATATGCCTCTCCTCGTCCTCTCCCCATTCCCTCTACAAACTAAAAATTCCCCTCTCGCCAGCTTCCGGATGAACTCGAAACCCTAGTAACCGTCTCCTCCTTTCCTCTAGGCAATATGACGGCGGTTCGAGCGGTTAACGGCTGCTCATTCCCCCGCTTCTCGTCTACTTCCACTTCTTCGTCTTCTCCCTCCTCGGCTTCCCCTCCCTCTCTCGCGCTCCTCCGGTCTTGTGTCAACCGCCCCCGCCCCTTCCATGTGAGGAGCCGGACCTCGACTTCTCTTCCCCGCTTCTCCACCGTCGTGTGCGAGCTCCGGCTCTCGGGAGCTGGGAGCGATGTTCGAGGCCGTTCCTTTTCCAGCCTCCTCAATATTGTTCTCACGGAGCTCGCCGCCTCTCGCCGACGGAAGCGGCTTCCCGCCGCCGCTGTCAAGTACGCTCCGTTCTCTCTTTCTACTTTAGTAAATTTCTAGCGGGAATTTGCGACGGGGAATTTTTTAACTCTAAAAAAAATTGACGGCTAAGCTTAAATGCCCTAAGACTTTTTAAAGTTACTTCCCGCGGAAATTTGGCGAAGCAGTTTCATGTTTTTGGATCGAGCGGTGATTTTTTTGTGATTTTGTAGATTGAGCCGAACCGGGGAGCTAGTTCAGGAAAAGCTTGGAAATCGGGCTATTGTAAAAGGAATGCTGTTGGAGTTCAGGAAAGATTCCGAGAGAGTACTCCTTGCGGTGGCGCTGAGGCCCGACGGGAAGAAGAACTGGATGGTGTATGATCAGGTTCTTGAAATCTAGTTCAAAAACAACTAAAATATTATGTGTTTCAATTTACGTCGGCTATCTTTCCATTTTTAAGAGCTACTGCTCTATGCATGATGTACCGACTGGTTTTATTTCCCTTCTGTTGCAGAATGGTTCGACGTCTTCCATTAAACCCCAGCAAGTAACATACATTGTTCCCGGTGTTGAGAATTTCAAGCAAACAGAGGTTGCAGGGTTTGTTGAAAGAGCACAGAGCAACTTGGTTGGTCATGCTTGCTTGATGCAATGTTGTTATGAGGAAACTGGTTGTAGTAGCATCATTTGGTTTAAGACTTCTTAGCACTTTGCAGGACACTTCGTTGCTCGAGCTTGCATGGGCTGAACTCCTCGAGAATAATAAATCGGTGACACCTGAAGAATTCGCCGAGGTATATGCCACTGTCAGTCACTACAATTAGGTGTTACTGCTCCATTGATGGTTAAGCTTTAACCTGCAGATGATTTTTGGTAGCGTGGAGCCTCTTGAGAGCTATTGTGCTCATCTACTGCTATCAAGAGATGAAATATATTTCGCCGTTGCGGAGAGTAAAGGGTCGTTTTCTCGATATAGACCTCGATCTGCCGTTCAGGTTTTTTTCTTCAAGCCTGTCACCGATTTTTGCTTCTGCAGATCCGATAAGTCTGGTCGTTTCAGGGATTGTAAGATGCCTTTATTTTGATGATCTGCGTCTTTATCAGGCCTTCTAGAGAAAGAAAAGAAGTGGTTATTGCTCCATAAATTGCGTGTTATATCTGGTGCTGAGTAGAATCATTTTATCGAAAGCTTTACTTAAAAAATTTTAGCTGATTGATTCAGGGACAACATGACTTTGATTTGGAAAAGTATCCAACTTCCAAATCTAGGTGCTAGTGACTTAGTTAGATGCTGGTGCTTTGCTTAAGGGATTGGGTGCAAATCCCCTCTACATGCTCTCATAATAATCTCCAAATTGAGTCAGATTTTGATAAACAAGCAGAGGTTTTTTAATCTTAACCATTGAGCTCAGAAAGAAACTTGACAGTTAAGCATAGTTAATGTTTGCTGATGTGACATATTTTAAATGCGCAGAATCAAGGATCATGTAACTTTTATTTTGTGTATGATGATTATATCTGCTTTAATTTGCTTACTATACAACATAGAATCTATTTTCCAAACCAGGTTCAAGAGCTTTTTCGGTGGAAGCTTGCGAAGGAAGCTGCAGAGCAAGCTGCAGAGCAAGAGCTTCTTGAGTTTGTGCAGTTGCTGAAATCTGCTAAGGCAATGCCTTTGGATTCTAAACCTCCAAAATCCACGTGGAGCAATGAGGAGAAAACCAGACACAAAATTCAGTCTCTTGAAGCTTATGCCGTTGACTCATATGACAGTGAGGATCAAAGGAAAACTGCTGAGACGGTAAATATTGTTGATGAATGATGTCGGCCAAAGTTTAGTGTTTTATAATTTTTATAATTATTAAATTGTACTGCTGTTTATAAGTTTATTGGCGAAACACCATGTTGGAATCTCTTTATAGGTCCTCAAGGCAATGGGATCGGCAAGAACAGCATCCTCTGCATTAAATCTCCTCATAGCCATTGGCTACTTTCCTGTCCATGTTAATCTTGATTTATTTAAGTTCAAGGTGTATACTGATCATTCCGAGGACATGCTATCAGAAGCTGAAGATCTTCTATCAAACTCGGATGACTTAGACGAGGTAGATTTTACCCTCTAATTTTGTGCTAACACTGATAATTAGTTATATCTCTTTTCTACTTCTGATAATTCTGTGGCTTAGTTTTCTTCTTTTTCTGGTGCCCTCCAGTATAGCAGACAGGATCTTACTCATCTTAAGGTCTATGCCATAGATGTTGATGAGGCTGATGAGGTATCACCACCTAACTTTGGTGAATTATTTGTTTTGGGGTTGCTTGGTCTTAGTGTCTTTTGCTACGTTATAGCTTGATGATGCCCTTAGTGCAACAAGGTTACTGGATGGCCGGATCAAGGTGTGGATACATGTTGCTGATCCAGCTCGATATGTTTACCCTAGGAGCAGAATGGACAGGTATAACTTCAACTTTAGACCTTTTGATCTGTGATTAGAGACTTCCTCTCCATTTTCTTTCTAGTTAAAAAATCACATTTCATGTGTCACGTGTAGGGAGGCACTGAAAAGAGGCACTTCCATATTTTTACCCACGGCGACATATCCCATGTTTCCAGAGAAACTTGCAATGGAAGGAATGAGCTTGAAACAAGGGGAGAATTGCAATGCAGTCACGGTTTCTGTTGTTCTGCATACTGACGGAAGGTAAACTAATTTTCTTTTGAGGACTTTTCATCAAAGCGTCTTATACCATTTTGATGTATGGACCTCATGCTCTTACATTTACAGAGAATTGTATTAGGTCTTTCTTAGAAATCGAACATTTTTTTAGTACAACTGTTTAAATAAACAAAATGAATATGTGTCTTGTTCTCTAATGCTACCCAAGCTTCATTTGTCTACACCATTATAAGGTGAAAGATTTTGACGCAAGAGATTTCCTTTCGGAGCCCTTTTTTATGGTTGGTCATCAGTGACCCTGTACTCCGTCTTTTTTTTGTAGAATATCGTGGACTATGACTTGATCTTTGAATTTGTGCACTTAAAAAGAAAGAATCTGTTGTTTAAGCTTCTTTCAAGCTTTTTTTTTTTGCCTCTTGTGTCCGCCAGCATTGCAGAGTACTCTGTTGATAACTCCATCATTAGACCAACATATATGCTTACGTATGAAAGCGCGACCGACTTGCTTCATTTGAACCTGGAAGAAGAAGCTGAACTAAGGCTTCTGTCAGAGGCTGCAACTCTCCGGCTAAAGTGGCGTCAAGTGCAGGTTGGTGTAAAATATAGATTAAAGATCAATAGATTTCAAAGATTGGTAATGAATTTGGATCAAAGTTGGATAACGCACTTTGCATTAATGGCTGCTACTGGCTGTCAGAGAACTTGTTCTTGCATGTTCTGTTAGAATGCTATCTTCCCACTTTTGCTAAAAGTTTGTGAGATGCAATAGTCATGGTTAAATTTACAAGATGAGAGTATCTCTGGCACTGTATACACATTTGGCATGGATTATGCTTCTTACATCTGCTGTTAGACGTCATATCCAAAAACTTAAACCAAAAGGCTTACAAATGCTGTCATGGTTGAATTTACCAGATGAGTCCATCTCTAGCACTGTACAGCATGGAGTGTGAGTTATATTTCTCCCTCCGATCCCATACAGTACAATCCACTATGTTCTTGGATGATACATATCGGCTCCTAATCAATCAATCATTCTTGTTACAAGTTATGACGGGAATATTATATGGAAAATCTTTGCTATACTGGTTCTCGATGAAGCGTGTGCATGATTCTGGCTCATCTGCTTGATAATTCTTATAGAACTTTGCATTCTTAGGGTGCTGTTGATACTTCTTCTGTGGAAGCTCGCATCAAGGTGACCAATCCGGATGAGCCCGAACCATCAATAACCCTGTATGTTGAGACTCAGTCTCACCCAGCCATGCGACTTGTGTCTGAGATGATGTTGCTTTGTGGAGAAGTTATAGCCGATTTTGGATGTCGAGAAAATATTCCGTTACCTTACCGAGGACAGCCGCAGTGCTATGGTGACTTTGTTGAAGTTATGCATCTTCCTGAAGGACCTATAAGAAGTGCTGCACTTGTAAAGATGATGCGCGCAGCTGAAATGGATTTTAGAGTGCCTATTCATCATGGGATTTTGGGGCTACCTGGTTATGTGCAGTTCACCTCCCCCATCCGCAGATACATGGATCTTGTAGCACATTATCAGGTAATTTGGTTACAATCTCTGTTGTTCATTTGCTTTATTTTTCTAGGTAACTGAGCATTGAATATTCTTTATCTGCCTTCTGCTTTTCGTCCTCTTTACTATCATTTTAAAACAGGCAGCTTATGATTCAGTGACACATAATAGAACATCACCTACTCCTCTGTGTAGTTTGGAAGTGGTTGAACGTATAGTAGAGTATAGGGTGCCATACAAAGAACCTTGTTTGGATGGGCATTTCGTGTGGATAATATGGTTTTATGAAATCTTTGGAGGGTCAAAATTGGTAACTTCAACACACAATAGTCTCTCAACTTTTGGCCCAAATTAGGAGGCATAGCCGGGGTGAGTACATTTAAATCTTGTTGTATTATCATGTGTGTCCTGTTTTTGGCAGAACGTGCAGATTATAACCTTCATAGAGGGGTACTAATCATGGCGATTTCTAAACTTTTTTACCCTATTTTCTCAAAACTTTTCATCATTATATTATGAAAGTTTCCGTGTACTCCGTTTTACATCACTTGACTTATTCCGAAGACCTCC
This sequence comes from Hypericum perforatum, assembly GCA_012979155.1. Classification (NCBI taxonomy): domain Eukaryota; kingdom Viridiplantae; phylum Streptophyta; class Magnoliopsida; order Malpighiales; family Hypericaceae; genus Hypericum; species Hypericum perforatum. The sequence goes on from SOPF01026825.1 coordinate 62,637, forward strand.
TGTCTTTCTACCTCCCCATACATAGTGTGAATGTGCTTGAACAAGCTTCATCATGTGTCTTGCCTTAGGTCAAAGCAGTAATAAGGGGCGAATCTCCTCCATTCACTCCCGCTCAACTAGAGGGAATATCAGAATCAGTTACCTTGCAATATAAATTAGCAAGGAAGCTTTCGAACTCCAGTCTTCGCTATTGGTTATTAGAATATTTGAGAAGGCAGCCTTCGGATAGAAGATATCGGGCAATAATTCTCAGATTCATCAAAGACAGAGTTGCAGCTATACTGTTGGTCGAGGTGAGAGAAACCTCCTGTCGTTTCCTGTCGTTTATATACTTGGCGTCTCTCGGGACCTACCAACTTTTGTATAAAGTTGCAACTCCCTTATTTTTAACTATTGAACAATGGGTATTCAGATAGGAATGCAATCCTCTGCTTGGGTATCGTCGGGGAAGAAGGTAGGAGATGAGATACACGTTTATGTAGAAGAAGCTCATCCGCGTGATGACATCCTTTCACTGAGGGAGAGTCCACCCGTAAGTTGATAAAAGGAACTCTTCCAGAAGACCAACATTTAAGCGCATTGACGTGCTCGCAATGTCGGTAACGACCACATCTATAAAACCCGTACTGGTTACTTGTATATCACAAGTGA
>SOPF01026826.1:0-18703 GCA_012979155.1 Hypericum perforatum
TGGGCCTTGGGTTTCCTTCATTCCATTTCTCTCCCGACTTGTCCTTTGGTTGAACTTGCATTGTTAGTCGGGCCTTGGGCCTCATGGGCCTTAAACTCAATAATTCACCAACTTCTTTTCCACTTCCATTTTGTTTTGACTTACCTGGCCCCGAGTTGGGCTTTTGCATAGTTGTCTCAAATTTTTGACTTTGGGGCTTACTTTCTCACACAGATTCACCAGGTACTTCTCCTGTTTTTTCCTCCAAAATAGTTTTTGACTTAGGGGATTATGATGTGTTTACCTCTTGAGAAGGTAAGTGACCATTAGACTCCTGTGTCTCTTCTGACAGCTTTTCCAGCACGTCAAAATTTGATTTCTTGGTTTGTGCTTCTGTCACTTGCCCTTTTCCTGTGCCAACCATTTTTTTCCAGAAGTGGACATATTTTGTTCCCTTGCTGGAGATTGGGCTTGTGGCCGACGACCCCTATACTTTTTTGACACAGTCATCCACTCCCCGAATTAATCCACCACCTCTGGTTTGGTTATTAGTGTTGGTTGAATTGGAGGGCCCTTATTCACCCCTTTTGCAGTTCTCTCTTCCCTATTAGTTTCCTCAGTTAGGTCGGGTGTTGATTTTGGGCATTCTGGTTTGAAGTGTCCATAACAGCCACATCCAAAGTAGATTTGGTGGAGCCCTTCATATTGAATGCGATGAACTCGACGAAGTGCCCTAAAATGTGAGAAGTGAGGTTGGGTTAGATCCACTTCAACACAAATTCTAGCAAACTTACCTCTGATACATTGATCAGTGTGTGTATCAAGGCGTATCGATTAGCCAATTCACTCTGCTAGACATCTGAGGAAGTCCATTTCATAGAACTCCATCCCCATGTTTGGCACTCTAACCCAGATGACTGCATTTGTGATAGTCGAGGTTTCTGGATCAAAATCAGGAATCCATCTCCTTACTATTACATATCGGTCGGCCACCATCCACGGCCCATCTATGAGGATGTGGTTATAATCTTTTTCGGATTAGGGGCAGACCAAGTAGTGGTCATAACCAAGATTGATAAGGGCAAAATTCGATGGGAGGCCCCACATTGTTGCCAATCTCCTCTTCAAGTATGGGTAGGAAATTCATAGCCCAAGGTCCTTGATTATAAGGGTTTTCCACCATGGTTTGCACATCCAAATCTTATTCTCTCGAGAGAGTCTTATCTTCGGGCATGTGGGGTCATTGTCTTCCTCAATGTCTGAGTCGCTTAGTAGATCGTCCTCTGGTTCAAAGGTCTAGGTGTAGGATCCTTTAGCTTGTGGGTGAGTATCCTGTTCCCTCATCATTACGTCCTTGAAAATAAGTTTTCTCTTTCGTTCCATTCCCTTATCTTCTTGCTGGGGAGCTTTATTCGTAAGAAGGACTGCGATTGATCCCTCTTCGCCTCTCACTTTCTTCCCCCCTCTTGGAGGAGTTGCTTGGACCATCGGAGATTATCCGGTATCCCCTATAGGGACGTTTTCCATTCTCGGGTTAGGATCCCAGAGAGAAACTTGAGAGAGAGAGAGTATTTAATTCCATTTTGGTGGGAGTGGATTGGAGAATTGGTATTCTCTTCCTCCTCTGCCGGCCATCCTTTCTAGGCATTTTCTAGATTGAAAGGTAGTAGGTTGGAAGACACGAGAAAATGGATTTGGCAAGATAGAGATGACCTCCCAATAAAAGCAAAATCCGCCTCTATAGTGCTAGTCCGTTATCAACTACTGCAAGAACTAGATCCTAATATCTCAACCGACGTATGATAAGCCAACTAGGAGACCGAGATACGTTATTAGGAAGTCGACCAAGCATACAACCCCATAAATTTGCCATAGAATCCAGCCAATTGTCATGAATATTAACCCAATAAAAATAAATGAAATGTAAGTATAAATGCTTACACCCAGGCCCAAAAGAGGGACGATGCTGAAATGTGGGCTTGGATACAATAGAAATTGAAAACCGTAAAATATTTGAATTTCATCGATTAATTTTTTTCTAACCAAATGTGTAACTACTATTCAATTCTATTTTGAGGAGACGGTATAGGATTTTGGTTATGGTGCTTGGCTCAAATTTGCATTTATGATCCAAAACATAACAAAAGAGGAATCAGTATATACATATAGAATATAAATGATTTTTTTGGATAATTGTCCTGAGTCCTCTTGTGCTTGCAAAAATTAGCGATTCATCCTCTCTATTTTTTTACTTTATATTCAGCCCCTGTCGTCAAACTCGACTATTTTCTCTAGAGAACTTGGGCATGAGATTACTAAAATGCCCTTGTCTTAAAAAATAATTTAAATTCCTTTTTAAAGAAAAAAAGACCAGCCATCTCCTTCCTTAGAAAACTCCCTTCTCCATCTTCTTCCTCATATCCTAATATTTTCCCTCTTCTTCTCCGCTCCTTCTCTCCCAATTAGTTCACCTTGTAACTCGATTCCTTGCACTATAAATCTAGAACTTGAGTCTCAACCCTAATTCAAGATACGCCAATTTCTTACACTGAGTCCCAACCTTAATTCCGAACCTTGAACCCTAAACTACTTAGCTAAAAAAGTTACAAACCCTAGGTGTATTAACCCTGGTTTTGAAGAAACTTAGAGCCATGTCTTTGTCGAATGTGTCATATAGCTTTGCTAATGAACTGATATACAAGAATGTTAATTGCAGGTGTGGAAATCAGGCTATAGTAAGATATCGGAGAGCAAAAAGAATAAGGGCCAATTGTATTATAATTGTGCGAACAACAACAATGATTATCGCTGGACAGGATGGTGTGAACCATGAGAGAAGCTGCTTATTGATAGTGATTGTTCGTAAATTTCTAGGGATAATTCCCAAATTGTTGAAGACTTGAAGGTGGTTCAGGGACCTCGTGAATAAACAAGTACATTTTACAGCTGATGTTCAATGTTGTTGTAATTTTGATAATATGTAACGTTGTTGTATTTTTTTTAGTTAAAGTAGAAGTAGAATTATGTTCACAAGATGTTGTATTGTTTTATTAAGCTCTGTTCAACTAAGGTAATCTTCAACTTATGAATGAAGGTTCTAAAACTATGTTTAGTTAGGTTATAAAGCTGTAATTTAGTTTTTCTATTTGTGTTCTATACTTCTTGTGTAATCTGCATATTCCAGTGATAGAGAATGACAGTAGAAAACAACTAAAAATAAATTATACATTAAGGGTCATAACCACACAAATAAAGTATGATGATAGATCACTTCAAAAAAAAAAGAAAATTTTAAGTTTATCACAGATCAACTTTAAAACATAAGAAAATTTTTAAGTTTGATCACAGATCAACTTCAAAACATAAGGAAACTTCATCTAAGTTTGATCATATATCAACTTCAAAATATAAGAAAACTAGAGAATACATATTCTATTGTAGGTGGATTTTGATGAAACCTCTACTACAGGTCCTCTTCACACTCTAGACCCTGAAGCACTTCCTTTTCTTCCAAATTTTATAATTCTCCTTAAAATTGTGTTCACAATAATTCCATGATCAGCTACAGTTCCTCTACTATTAGAAACTCTAGCACTCTGAGATGCCATATACTCAGGCCAAATCCTTTCCTCAAAATTTATCTAATGCTGTTATAACACAAATGATTACAATAAAAATTTAGCTGCTGTGAGGTCAAATTTTAAAAAAAGCACATGAAGCATAAAGAGCTATAAAGTTGAACACTAGCCAGTTCCACTTGTGGTCCCAAACTGCCAAGTGATTGTCCACCTTTTTTTTGTTGCTTTCTTTGTTGTTTAAAAAAAGAGCAACTTGAACATTAAATATTCAAACTAACATAACTAACATAAAGTTGCAGTACAAAATAATGCTAGAGGAGTGCTAAAAACTTATCATAGGTCTTTCTTCTTTATCCTTGGTAGGTGCGCCTTGATAACTCTTTTTATTATAGCCTAGGAACTCATATAATGCACACTTAATATTGTTAGATTTGGGAGATAGTTCTGCCCCTTCTTCTTGCCTTCGTCTATTCACCCTTGGTCTTCTAGCAAGCCTTATTATGATAGGAGGGTGGTAACACTCTATCCCATCCCCTGGTAAAATGTCAACTTCTGGAAAAAGGGTGGATGATGCACTAGTAAGTTTTCTTCCACATCTACACCTTCAAATAAGGATAAACATAGTCTTCAAGATGTGTCTCTAAGTAAGCCAAACTTTTCGCAAGATAAAGACATGGAACTCTACTCAATTGCCACACATTACAACTGCAAGTCCTATTACTTAAATCAACTGCATACTTCTTTTGTTCATCATGAATTTCAAATTTACCATTCATGGTAGGTATAATTTTGCACCTCTTACACTCAGTACTCACCTTTCTTAGCTCTTTCAACATACGTGGAGCATCTTTAAACTTACACTTCTCGGCTATCATGAATTTTTTATGTTGCTTCCTTATCAGCTTTTGACTCAGTTTCTCCATCGGATCCATAATTGGTAAGTCTCTGTACTTCAAAATCTAGTTGCTGAATGATTCCACCAAATTATTTGTGTTGTCCACGCATCTTACATAGTCATCAAAGCCATGTCTAGACCACTTTTCAGATAGAATTTTCTTCATCCATGAAGCAGTTGTCATTATTTCCTTTCCAATTCTTTTAGGTGGAAACTTCTGTAACTTAAGAAGCAGTTGTCATTAAAACCTTTCCAATCATCATGAATTTCAAACTTCTCTACATCATCAACTCTGAATGTTTGGTAGAAATTAGCAGATATGTATTTCGTACATCTTCAATATTTAGCATTAAGGAATAAGGTTTTAATTTTATACAAGTGTGCTCATCCTGTAACATCTTAATCATCATCATTTTCTGGCCACTAAGACTAAATGCGTAAATCCTCTATGGACATGGTACTTTATAAACTGATGTAATCTGCTTTGTCTCATTCTTAACATATCTAATATCATATTTGCGTTTGACAATTTATTCTTTCAACACATTGCAAAACTCAGACGCGTCTTTGAAAAAGTGTCCGATTTGAAAACTTATATCTTTTCCATTTTCAATAGAAAATGGTGTTCTATTATAATCAGCCATCGGGTCCATCTTTATCTTCTTAACTGTCCTCTTACGTAGATTATCATCTTCAATATCATCATCATCTGTATTGCTCTCTAACAACCTTATTATCATAATTAACTTCATCAAAATCTGAACTTTCACCATCAAATTCTATATCCGCAAAAGCTAAGTTTGAACATCCTGAACAACCACATCAAAATGCTCCTCAACCATGTAATCTTTATTTAAGTTTTGCTCATTAGATGAAGATCCATTAGAAGATAAGCCTGAATAATCAGGATCATCTTCATCCTCTTTTTCTCTAAAACTATGATCATGAACCTCATGTCCAACTTTCTTTTCTTTCACACCGACATCATGACCCTCTTCTTCCCCCCTTTTCTTTCAACAACTATATGAACCACCTGTTCAACTTCTTTTCCTTTCACACTAAAATCACAGACCTCTTCTTCCCCCTCTCTTGATTCTACAACTTTAGGAACCTCATGTTTAACATGAGGAAGAACCTCTGCATCCTCCTCCTAACATCCCTTCTAACAATACGAGACACTTTGTCCCGATTCAGAGGTGGTTCTACTTCATTCAATTTAATATATATTCGAATAACATTATCATCTTTATAGTACTTGAACATGAACTCCACTTCTCTATCACAAGATATCTCTATACCAATGTTCAATCTATACTCATACAAAGAACTACTCAATTGAAAAGCCTTAACGACATTGTTCACCAGATGCAAGTAACTGTAGCAATTTAGTGGAACCTTGTCAGAGCATACTGATTCCTTGTTGAAGAAAAACTTCAGCATGTACATCTGCTCTTTCATAACCAGTGCTTCCTTCTAGACAAGAGTTACCAAACACATTCCAATTCTGCCCAATTAGGGTTATTGAACCTATGAATTTTACAGATTTTTGAGAGATAGTTAAATTGGGGTCAAAAGTTTGAGAAATAATGCAAAAACAGGGGTAAGAGAGTGGAGATGAAGAGGAGAAATATTGGATATGAGGAAGAAGATGGAGAAGGGGGGTTTTCTGAGGAAGGAGTGGGCTAGTCTTTTTTTTTTTGCATTAAAAAGGAGTTTAAATTATTTTTTTAAAATAAGAGCATTTTAGTAATCTCACATCCAAGTTCGTCAGAGAAAGCGACTAATTCCAACGACATGAGTTAAATGATATCCTTTTCACAACTTTGAAGGGCTAAATATAAAGTAAAAAATAGATAGACTGAATAGCTAATTTTCTTAAATACGAGGAGACTAAAAACAATTATCCCTATTTTTTTATCACTTTTAAGATGCGATTAGACATTAATGAGTTTGTGCACATATAAAAAAGTAATCGATAATTACTCCAACAATGATACTAGAGTAATCATTCAAATTACATCTATCTAAAATATTTGAATTTTTATTTATCTTAAATATCTAAGTACGCAGTTTTAGTATTCGTATTTATATCCAAATCTAAACTGACCAAGATTCGTTATCGAGTATCCAAATTTTTTTGAATAAAGATACGAATAATTTGAACTATATAATATTTTGTCAAACCTTCAAAAAATACATTAAAAAATTATCTCACATGCTCATCTATATAACGAATTGACTAGCCAAATCAATTGATGACAAACCAGACTCATTTAGTGAGAAAGATGAGTATAAGTATTTAGTGCGAAAGACGAGTACAAGTTGAAACTGTAGAGACAACAAGGAGTGATGATTGATGATGTCAAAATTTTTTTCTTTAGTTTTTGAATTTAGATTTTAGATTTTTTTATTTAAGAGGAGATGCTAAACACCCCTATATATATAAAGAATAATGGCCAGATACAACCTACTCAATGCAAGGCCCCCTCTCGGCCTTAAGCGAGGTTAAGACCGCCAGCCTCGTTAAAAACCTATCATGAGAAAACCCACTGGAAAAAAGTCGTGGTAGGAAAAGAGTACTATGGGAAAGAAAATCCTCCCTTGATGTTTAGAATATTACAAAACCTGGCCTTGCATCGTCAATAGCTAGACCATCTCGGGAAGGAAAGTCTCCCCTGGGCACAGAACTAGCAGTACTACACCTACGCATACAACGAGGTAGGCTAATAGATACATATCTATGTAAGATACAAGCAACACATCTCAGGAAGGAAAGTCTCCCCTGGGCACAGAACCAGCAGTACTACACCTACGCATACAACGAGGTAGGCTAATAGATACATATCTATGTAAGATACAAGCAACACATCGAAAATAGTAAAGTTGAAGGAAATCTCCAGGGCATGTTTAGACAGTGTGTCCGCTAGTCGATTACCCTCTCGCTAGGTGTACTAGATGTCAATGTCCCAATCTATCGCTGGGAGTTCCTTTGCCCTTGAGATCAGAGTTGCCAATGGGTGGGCCTGGTAGACATCACATCTAACACAGAGGATAGCTAAAGAAGAGTCCACCTCCACCTGGACTCTCTGTAATCCCCTATCCCATGTCAAGTCGAGGCTAAAGATCAAAGCCCAAAGCTCTACTACCAAGGAAGTGCAACTGCCAATGCTCTTTGTGAAACCGAAAACCCATAAGCCACCCGAATCTTGAATAATACCACCTGCTCCAACCTGACCTGAATTTTCCATCAAGGTCCCATCCATGTTAAGCTTGACAAAACCCTTTCAGGGGAATGCTACTAGGAAACTATAATCTCGCATCTGGTTGGGAGTTGAGTAGATCAATCCTTAAAGACACTAGCAAACTCATGTGCCTGTAAGAGTATGAGGGAGGGATGGTACCTAGTGGTAGTATGCGTCCCAAAGGCAGCATCCGTCCACCACTGTCAAAGCTACCAATAGGCTGTCCCAAAGGTTGTTGCCCATGGTGGGTTATTAGCATGGGCTCTAGTGGGGTAATGTTGGCCTGAAACCATCTACGAGAGTTTGTCTCTGTGTCGAAGCCTTGAGGAGAGGGTCGCGGAAGAATAGACTCCTAAGTTGATCTAGGGAACCTACAATCATAAGAAATACATCAGTGACTCAATCCTAACACCATATCTCAAGCATATATCATCCTACGTGAAGTGCCTCTATGCACACTCTATGTTGGTCATCAACCTACTATGATAAAATAACCAAGTGAATAAATATATGCACGCAGGAATTTGTAGAGCCCAAATCTGGCACTAGATAGGGTCGACTGATGGCATCTCATCATCCCTATACAAGTCCCTATAGATAGACTGTGTAGAAAATTTTCTATCCTCGAGGCTTTAAGACATGGTATAGTCGTAAGAAAGGGAGTCCTGGAGAAGAGAAACCATCTATGTACTAATTAGGTGAGGGGGGAGAAAAGCCTCCAAACAAGAGGTATCCCAACCACTTCCTAAAATGTAATACTCCATCCGTCTACTCGCCTCCTCAGTAGGGAGATCATAAAGAAGATGGTTCAGAAGGAAAGAAGGAGAAAGCTATGGATCATCCTAGAAGGAAGTTTGAAGACCATTACCCATGTTTCTACGAAGACTGTAGGCAAGGATAGGCCGAACCTTCACAATGGCCTACCAAATAGAGGAGGAATTAGGCTTTTATTAGAGCAAGTAAAGGTCATTGTGGCCCCTACCGTACTTACCAATCAGGACTCTTGCCCAAAGGAAGTCCTGAGATTGGAGGAGTCTCTATACTAGCTTGGCAAATATTGCCTCATTGACTCGATATATCAAGCAAAGGCTTAGACCTCCCACTTATTTATGGAGGCACATGGTAGACCAGCTAACAAGGTGCATACATTGCCGGTCCTGGTGGGAGCCCTAAATAAAGTTATGAGCACACTAATCCATGTCAATGCATACGGAGATAGGAAACAAACCCATCTGCATAGTATGGGATGGGATAGAGAAAAGGACCGTGTGGGCTAAGGTGAGGCACCCAGCCATACTCAGGAATCTTGCCTTCTACCAAGCCATCTTGTTCCAAAGCTTCTCGAAGACATAGTGGTAAGATAGGCGACAACCCCTTTTGAGGCAGGTAGGAACACCTAGGTAAGTCCCTAAGTCAGATGTTAGTGGTACACCCATCATACTGCTAATCTGGCTTGCCAATTTAGAGGAGGTGTTCTGGGATACCATAAACATTGACTTAGAGAGGTTAACCTTTTGTCTTGAGGAACCATAAAAGGTAGTCAGTAGATCACGAACCACAGTAGCCTGATCTATAGAAGCTCGACATATAAGGATCAGGTCATCAGTGAATAATAAATGGGATAGCAGAGGAGCACGATAAGAAAGGTGAATTAGGAACCAGCTTCCTGCTTGCACCAGTTGTTTAATAGCATGAGATAGTCTCTCTATACAGAGAACAAATAGGTAGGGGGAGATAGGGTCACCCTGGCGGATACTGTAAGACAGGAAGATGGCCTCAGTCTTGCCCCTCATTCTAAAGAATATGCATCAAAGAGGTCGAGACATATTCCATAATTCAATTGACAAAAGTCTCTAGAAGCCCCGTCAAAGTCAACATCTCACGAAGGAAGTCTCAACTAAAATGATCATAAGCTTTTTTCAGATCAAGTTTGATGACCATCCAACCAGAATGGCCAGTTTTATAAGACATTGTGTAAATGACCTCCCATAGAATAACAATGTTGTCAGACATGTAGTAGCTTGGAACAAAGTAGGATTCTGTCGGACTGACCATCGCATCAAGGAGGAGTTTCAGTTTGGCCATCAGAATCTTTGTAATGACTTTATACAAGACACTATAAAGGCTGATGGAGTAAAATTGAGTCAGAGTATCCGGAGTGGGAACCTTGAGGATAAACATAATAAAAGTGATATTTAGCAAGGGGAAGTCTACCAGTGCGAAGGAACTCCTGGACCTGGTCACAAATCAAGTCACCAACTATAGTCTAACACTTTTGAAAAAAGATAGCCTAGTAACCATCCTCGCCCGAGGCCTTATAGGCCCCCATCTGCCAAACTCTTTCCTTGACATCCTCACACGAGACAGGGCCACAAAGCTCAACTATATGGCTCGTATCAAGAGAAGGAAAACCATTCCTAAAGGAAAAGGCTAGCCGGAGTGGCTCCTTCTCTGTATAGAGGCACTAGAAATAATCAATTACAAGAGCGCAGAGCGACTCTTGATTCCAAATCTACTCACCATTCATGGAGGTAAGACCATAATTCTGGTTCCCATATTATTGGACAATGGTCGAAGTGTGAAAAAATTAGGTATTCCAGTCCCCATCCACGATCCAATCCTCCCTGTACTTTTGGAGCTAGAGCATGGCCTCTTGATCTAAGATACTATTTAACTCTTAATGTAACTTAGCCTCGAGGCAGAGGAGGCCCTCAGTGACCTTAGGCTCAAGCTTTTTTGGGTATCCCCTAGCTGAGCGATGCATTTATCCTTGTGGTAGAGGATATGCCCAAAAATTTTGTGGTTCCACTAATACAGAGCTAGGGTGAGAGATTCTAATATATCATTAGCGAGCATGTCCCTAGGCTATTGAGCATTAAGAAAAGGCCTAAAACTTGTGTGAAGTAGTCAGGCGGCCTAAAACTAGAAGGGCCTCTACTGGTGAGTTCCCCCCTCAATTGGACAAAGGTCAAGGAGGATAGGAGAATGGTCTCGGTCTTGGGAAGCCAACATCAATAAGGCCCAGATCATCAATATGGTCAACAAAACTAAGGTTTTGGGTCGTCAAAGCACCAAAGCTACCAAGGATCCAGGGTCCCGTGATAGTGGTACTGAGTGTCATAAGCTGGTCCTAAAGGGCACAATGCTTAGGGGCTCTAAGATTGGCATAGATCGTAGTGAGTTGGAATGTCACCTGGAGAGTTTGCACTTGAGCCTGATTGATTAGTCGTTGCAGCATCGTATGTAGACCTGAGTAGAGGAGGCATTCTAGATCAACCAAATCCCCCCACTACGACCTTACACCTTAACATGCTCAACCTATGAGAAGTCAAGGTGATGACAGACTCTATTTGTAGTGGTTACCAAAATTTGAGGTTCGAGGATGACAAGGATAAATGGTTTATAGTGATTAAGAATCATCCTAATCATTTGTAGAAAGATAGAGCTACCAGCACTATAGTAATTCTAAAATAAAATAGAAGGGCTTGACATAAGTAAAATAGAAAAGGAAGATCAAACCTGAGGTGTGAGGGGATGAAGGACTCAAGTTGTTGTAGGGTCCAGGTGGGCTTCGGGCATAATGTGGCTAGACTTAAAATGGGCCTCGTGGCCATCATTAAGCTACCTTATAACCGATCTTATTCTTGTAGAAAAATGGGCTAGGTCAGAGCTTGGGCCAGACTCGATTTGATGGACCGTCTCTAGATAGGCCACTTCTAGCTTGCTAGTGGGTTGGCCCATAATATTTATTTGTTTAAGTTTGGCTCTAGCCCGATTTTGCTTGTTCAGCTTTGGCAGGCTCTCCTCCTTCCTTTCCCCTTCATAGTGGCCCATTTTCTTGAGCCAGTTATAAAACCTACAAAATTAGACTTTAAGAGCATTAGTTAAACCATCAATAGACGAAAAAATTATTGGGAGAGAGGGGGGCATAGAGGAAGGGTTAGGAGAGTGAGAGCTAGAAGGGTAATTCTTTAGGATAAGTCATGAGGACTGATATACTTCCTATTTCATGGGAGACTTTCTTTCTTGGTTATGGCTGCATGGTGCTTTGGTTGTGAAGTCTGACTGGTGGCTCCAAAAGGGGAAAGAGCTATTTGTTCGTGTTGGCTTGTCATGGGTCTAGCATTTGAGTGTGTGCTTGTGTTGAGGGGGTCAACCTATGGCCCTGTTTCCTAGAGAGCACCAAACTTGTTCATTGTTTGGTAATCTGGGGCTGTCGAATGTGGTGGTCATCGCTATCTACTAGTCACCATCATCCAATGCCTGAGGATGGGTCCTAGCTCTTCAGAATAGGGAGGGGGGGGGGACTGAGTTAGTGGGGGGATTAGTGTGCATGGTGGGTTGTATCTTAAGGGCTACAATCGAGCTCGGGACAGTAGAGGTGGAGGCCTCGACTGTAGGGGTACATTTGATGAGGGCTTGGCCAGCAAGGGAGTAGACCACCTTGGGACATGACTCTTTCTAGTGATCGTATCGACCACAGGAGAGGCTTATAACATGCAATTCTTTATATTAGATATGCATATGACAACTTTCTACAAGGATCATGCTGGGAAGTAGGTCGGCCAGGTTCAATTGGATGCATACTTGTGTATAGCATCCTCTCTAAGCAGCTAGTATAGCATGGTCAATTTTGATGGGCTCTCCAATAGCTTTTGCTATGGCTATCTATGAGCACAGGTGCTGTGTAGAAGAGAAAAGGAAGCCTACAAATCTGGGTCCATACCATCGTTAATGAGCAGACCGTCGCGGTCAGATTAATGTCCGGTGACCACTTCCTAATAGACAGGTAATAGCCTAGAATTATCCAAGCCCCCCCCCGTGAGGACACAATCATGGTCAGATTGGAGTTCGAATTTAGTTAGGTAAAAACCATTTGGGAGGTCAATGATGGTCATCTGTCCACGGTGTTGCCATAACTTTCTCACACGCTGGTCCATGTGCTAGAGCATGAGGAATCGACTAAGCAATTTCACAGCGATACAGTTTGTCCACTGGGCAGCCAATTCTTGGACTACAGACTAGTGCACTACAGCCTGTGGCGGGTGGAGCGATCCAATGGCTTTCTGAATTGGGATGAGGCCTTCTTTGATGAGGTCATGGTCTAGGTTGAGCCCGAATAGAGGATTGGGCATAGCTAGCTTGTCTTGGAAAGAGGTCGGAGTTGGTTCCACTAGTAAATCGGGCATGTCTTTACTGGAAATGTCCATGTCCGTCGCGACGAGGGGCTCACGAAATATTTTCTTTCAATTGGCACGCTTTTCAAGTCAGAAAGAAAAGTCAAAGTCTAAATCGAGTCAACAGTGACATTTTTAGATTTTATATTAAGAAAAATTAGAGAATATAGAACAAATGTGGCCAATTTCGATTCGATTAAAAATTATTCGAATCGGAATTCAAATTTTTTTTAGATGAAAGATACGGATAATGATATCGGAGTTTTTGCTCAACCTTAAATATGAATGAGCAATTTAGAAATTTACTTATTTTTTTTTATCTGAATATAAATTTGAAATATGTATTAAACAATATTTTTAATATGACTGATCAATCCATTGATTCAAATATGATGAGAAATTTTAGGTGAATCTCCTCATATTTTTTGAAACACTGATTAAGAATGACTTAAGACTTAAGAGGGCATTCACCTATTTTTCGGATTCATTTAGCGGTGACCGCGGTGTTTTGGTTCGAAAAATGTTGGCTACAAGGTTCAGAAAAAGTGGACAATAATTGAAACCTTGAAATAAGGTTGCGGGATGGTTTATGGGACCTAACTGTACAGTTTTAGAATAGTTAGTTATATGCATAGTTTTCAAAATCGGACCGGAGATCCACCTGGTAGTCTGGCCGATCTCTGATCTGACCGGTCGGATAGCTGGTCGAACCAAATTTTATATTAATAAAAAAATCTATTTTTTTTGAAATATATAGGTATATAGACAAAATATTTATGTAATAAATTAATAATAACATATAGTTATACTAATTTTTATGAAATATACCAAATAAAGTATTTATACGAATGATTAATCTCGAATAAAAAATAAAAAAAATAAATCTGTAATCATTTTCGATCGAATCGGCCAATTTGATCCCGATTTTTTGGTCGGACCGACTGGCCAAGCTTAAAACTCCTTGTTAGTAAGGTTACCGATTCGATTAGGGGTTTCTAACCGATTCATTGACTGATTCGCAGTCCGACCAGTCGGACCGCTGATTTAAAAACAGTGGTTATATGGTTTTGTTTTTATTTTATTTTCTTAGAATTTTTTTTTGGGAAAAAATATTTTATAGTTTTTTTCTAACTTAATATTTATGGAAAATGGAATGCTTATAAAGAGAAATTAATTAACAGATATTAAAAGCGAATTGATATTCAATTGTATAATCTTTTGAAAACTAAATTAGGTATTTATAGTATTTTTGATGTAATTAAATTTAATAATAAAAAACAATACTTCGAGAACCTCCGACAATGACTTTGGAATTGGGAATGCATGTTGCAGCTCCGAAAAAAATAAAAAACCATAACTATAAATAATTCAAATTTACTTCCATGTTTTTATAAAATTAGAAAACCCCTAGATTATTTAATAAAAAAATTACATTATTAAGTAAGATCGTATTTATAGTATTTTTGAACCTTAACTATTATGTTAAATCAAGTTACTCGAACTTTCGATTTCGGAACCTTAAGTTCCGCAATTTCAGTAGGAACATAGTCGCCCCTAGATTCATTACCAAATAAATAAAATCAAACCATCTAGTTACATACCAGAAAAAGGGAACCAAATATCTATGGCGGACCTTAATGATTGTCGCATAAACCGTATATAAGAAATTTAAACCAAATGATACACATTGAAGCCCACGATTAGGGTGAGCAAAAATCCATTATCTAATATCCAAATCTAATATCCAATTTTTTATTCGGATTCGGAATTGGATAATTTTATGTTCAGATTCGGATTTAGATAATCCAAAAATTTTATTCTGGATTCGGATTCAGATTCGGATTAAAAAAAGAAATTTTGGATTATCTAAATATCCAAAATATTTAAATACATATATAATAAATTATAGGATTAGAAGTGTGTGTTTCTACTGGGCTGGCCCAATTCTTTAGCAAGGAAGTAAATTAAAAAGCCTAGTACGACATCATAGTTGATAAACTCAAATATAAAAACACTTTGAACCCTAATTAAAATATTTCAGCCAACACCAAATACCCCCCTACGCCGAACATCTCTTTGATTACAGGGCATTGTCGTTCAGAAGGCATATTTGTAGTTTTTGCTTGAATTTTATACTATCATTTTGCAAAGCAGTGTTAGGTTTTTTTATTAATAGATGCGATTACAAAAAAAATTGGGAACTTATAGAAATCTGTAGTTGTTAATAATTCGAATAAATCGGAATATCTGAGTCCATATCCAAAATAATTTCGGATTTTGGATTTTGGATAATTCGTTATTCGGATCAAGAAATAGTAATTTTGGAAATTTTGGATAATACAAAAATCGGATAATTCGGATTCGGATAATCCAAATGCTCACCCCTACCCACGATTCCGAAACGAAAAAAAAATAAAAAATCGAGGCTTATGGGGATTTACGGGATGCTGCCGTTAGATACGAATTATTGCCCAACCTCAGATACATTTCCCCTTCAAAACTTTGAGATACATTTCTCTTAAATTAAGATATCGAGGCGAGTAAGAACAAAAAGATTAGGCCCAAATTTTGTCTGTTCTTCCAACATCTACTAATAATCCAAATTATTAACAAATTATAATAAAATTATGTCATCAATCGATCTAAATATTTGTTAATATTGTCCTTATTTCCCTATACCACATATATGTAAACATTTTTTGGTGAACACATATATGTAAACATTTGCCGCTGCTCCATGGACGCACCTTTCAGTTTATATTTATCTTACATATAAACACACACATAAACCAAAACGCTCACTTTCAAAGCAACCCTCTTCGTGTCTCTCTCTCTCTCTCTCTCTCTCTCTCTCTCTCTCTCTCTCTCTCTATCTATCTATCTATCTATCTATCTATCTATCTATCTAAACAAGGTTACATATTAATGGGAGAATCCACACGTAGTCTCCTCCATCACCAACACCAAGAAGATGATGATCATGGCGGGATAATACCAGCACAAATACACCGGATCTCGTTAGAACAAGAACAAACACAACTAGATCAAGAAGATGACCACGAAATGGCACTTTCCCTATGTGACCTTCCATTGGAAAACAGCGATAAGGAGCTGGCCAGCCCAACAACTTCAAGCCACATGAACATCCACCGAAGATCAACCACTCAGCCCCAAGAGAACTTCGAGTTCTTTAGCGACCTCAGCTCCGAGATGTCGCCGGCCGAGGGCATGATCCTATGTGGGAGACTTGTCCCCTTCAAGGAGACACTTCCCCCTTCTCCACTTCCACCGGTAATGGAGTCTTCCGAAACCCGGATGGTGCCGTTGATCCATAGACGATCCGGGTCCCTGCCTCGCTCGAAAAGTGCCACCAAGAAGAGCATCTCCTCAAATAAGTCGCTGATGAGGAGCAGCCGGTCGCTGGATTATCGCAAGCTTAATCGCGGGTTATCTAACTTGTCTTCGTGTTCTTCTTCATCCTCTTCAAATAGTTTGCAAGAGCATGTACACGACGGAGCGTCGACGGCGAGGAGCATCGTCGGAGAGAGTAGTTTTAAGAGTAAACCAGGGTGGTTCTTTTTTATGTTCGGATTGGCTAAGCCTCCTAGTTATGGGCCGATGGAGCTTCAGGATATCAAGTTCCGGCAGTCTCGCCGGAACCCTCCCACGATGTTTTTACCGGCAGAAGATGACGGAGGGTCGAGGAGTGCGGTGCCCGGAAAGGGATATTCTTGCCGCCTCCTAAGAATCCTGAGCTGCAAGAACCATGCAAGTGTAGCAGTTGAGACGTCGTTATACGATATGCCTCATGGTCAATAGTTTATTAAGTTTTTTCTAAACTTAATGTCTATAAATGATCTGTTTATTTATGTTAATGTTTTGGAGTGTTCTTTAGTAAAATTACAAATTCGTATCAGACGGTTGTTATATTAATTCTTCGTTCAAGTGATAAGTTAGTTGAAGTATTCTAAAAATTTTATATTTCAATTTTATGAATGATAAAGTGACACTGTAATAGTCACTCCTTGATAATGGTTGATGCTCGAATCGAAATGAGAAATAATTATTTTTTAAACTAATTGGACACGAGCATGTAGATTTCTCATCAGCTGAGCTATTTCCGCTAGTATAAGTTCTTGATATGTTATTGGCGGCTTTAAGTATTTGATGTTATTATGATAGAGGTTTTTTTTTTCGAGCTATTGAGATTTGTACATTTACATCTACAATCTGGAGTATAATTACTTTTGATTATGTCGCGTAAATGCTGCAAATTGTTACATCATGTACAATTTTTAGTTAATATTATTTAATTCGTTGACATCCACTCATTGAATAATTTGAATTTGTACCAAAGTAACTTTGAAAGATTACATGCATGAGTAATTTTGCCTTACTTCAGCCTTAAGGTTTATTCATTGGAATTTAGTCATAATATGTTATAATTAGTGTGTCTCTTGCGTAGAGGAAATGATGCACTACAGCAATTTTACGTGGATGATATCATTTTAATAATGTCGTAGGCATCATATTAAAAATAGCTTTGATTGTGATAATTTGAATTTTTCTTGATTTGTTTGGTGTACAAATCAATGATGATCACCGGCATACTCAGCCTCAATTGTTTAAAAATAAATATTTGTTGTCCTGGAATTTTCTGACCGGTGTTTTTATTTTTTAGACAGTCGGAAATTCCAATTTATTTTTATATTTTTTATATTATCTCGTATATCATTAAATCTGAATTTTATCCAAATTTAAACTAAATAATTTTTTGAAAAATATCAAAATTATTCTTATACATATTTAATAAGATATCTTTAAAAATTCGAACTTAACACATTTTCCTTTCAAGTTAAATCATCAACGTCATAAGTGTTTCTTAGTCATATAATTATATAATTTTCATCTTAGCCTTCTCCTTTTGTTCCGATTTATCGGGTCATCCATGCATGGTGGTGGGCCTTGCCCAATTAATTAGGTGGAGTCATTGGATTTCCTGTCCTCTAACCTCAATTTAATTAATTTCTTAGATTATTGGACCCACTAGAAACTAGAAACCCAAACCAAATTTTTCCTACAAAATTTTACACTATAACATATGTCAAGCCTTGAATCCTGAATTTTTTATATATTTATTGATATCTTGTTATAATATTAGAATATAATTCCGAAATTATAATTTCAATATCAATTACGTCTTTGCTACTATATTGTGCTAGAATTCAGCGCGACGTTATTGGATAGAATGAGGACCTTACGTATTTGCTACTATATTGTGCTCGAATTCAGCGTGTTGTTATTGGACAGAATGAGGAACGATCAGCCATTTACCCCTTTTGGGATTAAAAAAACGAGGATCAGCCATCATTATTTATCACTGACCCTTGGTGCAACCGAGTGGATGCATTAGACTTGTTCTCCTTATTATCTGACAGATGGTTCTGGAGTGTGCAATCGACAGAGACGTAGGCCAAAATAATTTCGGCTCGGAGTTTGTTTCTTTACGTGGCTGAAGTCATAAGCAAAATTTGATTATTGATTACTTCGAAACAAATGTGTTAGTTTCGACCAGATTAATTACGTTCAAATATGGTTTAATTAAATGACAAAATGCATTAATTAAACGATACTTATTTGTTATAGCAAGTGTGTCCTTAGGATCGGATTGTAAACTGTGAGTAGCCTGTCGCATTACGATCACGTTCAGATGGATTTATAATCTGATTTTCACAAATGGACCTTTGTGTAAATCTAGAGAAAGGTACAATACTAAATTGATATTTTTTCTTCTGAGTGAAAATTCGGGTGGAAAAGTTACATTTCAATCCA
>SOPF01026828.1:0-39029 GCA_012979155.1 Hypericum perforatum
AATATCTGGATACGAGTCTTTATTCTAGAAAATGACATTTTTAACTACTAGAGCACATTTGACTAATATCATCACACTTAAATTGTTAAACTTAAACGATTTCTCGAAATCTTAATTTCGAGTAGTAATGAATCTCTCTAATATCTTTAAATTTCAAAGTGAGTCGTAAACTACACTTTGATCTTGTAAAGATATTTCTAGTCTATTTCGACTACATATGTCACTCACATACGACGACAAACCTTTTCAGAGCATATAGTGTTGTTAACACAATACTCATCAATTAATTCAAAAAAAATATTCGACATATTCATATTATGATCGAATTAAGAAATGACGAGTTTAACACTGACTTGCAAATAGATTGAGGCTACTTCACAAACTCCATGTTTGGTATCTCAATCTATGGATACAACCCTCTGGTCAAACCATATGGGTTTTTCCATCAAATTCTCCACTGAGAAATGCAGTCATTACATCCATTGGATGTAGCTCTAGATCAGGTAAGTCATTATAGCCAAAACTAACCCAACAGTCAGAAATCTCACAACAATTGAGAATGACTCCTCATAGTCAACTCTTTCATGTTATGTGATACTACTGAAAGTCAAGCAAGACTATTTATGCTTAATCTTGAGAATTCATTAATTCTCAAAATGTGCCCCTATAGACAGGTCAACATCAAGCTAGTTGTCAAATATAGTTTGATCTTATCTATTCGTTCATTGTATTGACTAATTCATTCTAACTGAGAACTGACATAGCATCTAGAATCATCTTATGTTCATTCTCATCTTATAGGATTTGCTAAAAGAAGTATCACTTGTATCTTTATACAAGAGAACATTTTTCATACTTTCAACATTTAGTTGTTGGCATGAAAAAACTTATTCTTTTAGCTATATGAATTTCTAGTTTTGATAAATATCTCACATATCCATCGTAACAAGAATTCATATCCTACAGATTTTTTATTCCAAACTCCCACTGAAGTTTAGAATCCTACTTCTATTAAGCCATAGATTTCACATACTCCCACTGAGATGAAGATCATTGGGATCATGAACTTCGGATGAACTAGAGGTGGTTAAACATATTTTCCTCCTCTACAAAATCCTCCCACTCGAAAGGAGTGATCCAGATGATTTTAAATTATCAGTTTCATACAAGGTGGGTCACAACTCACCTATTTCAATTTTGAAAAAACTCATTTTTCAAAAAATTTTATGTAGTTCAAATGATCACTTTTCCATTTGATTTGTTCACTTATGAACATTTATCAACTTATTTGATACTTGTAAGCATTTCACAAAGACATTCTTTGTAAGACACTCACACAAATGGACACAAGATGATCTACTCTCACAATTTTGACCACATAATTTAGAACAAATTTAGTACAACTGACGAATAAATCTAGTTATTTTATGAATAGATCTCGTAACTATTTTTCTATTCTAGAAGCGTTCACATGTAGGTAAATTTGATCTTTACCAAATTACCTTTCAGTCCTACCTTAGTTGGGCAATCATGTGTTCTAGACTAACATAGTCCATTCTAGAATAACATAACTTGACATCAACTTCAGATGTTAAGTTATGATTGTAGAAAAATAATTACAATGTAGATCACATAGATCAACATTCAAAATGAGAATTCATTTACTAATAACTATCGTAAATAAAGACTTATCTAGAATACTACTCACAATATTGTACTCAACTATCAAACAGAAACTAAGAGCCTTTTAAACTTGAACAAACATGAAGTATATAACATGTCATTTAGAAGCAAAATTTACTAACACAATCTGTTTGTATCAATTCTTTCAACTCCTACTCATGTATATAAACCAATATTGATGGAACTTACTCCAATCAATGCTTATTGGGATTCAACAAAGATTTCACTCATCTTTGTCATATGGCCTATCTCAACTGAATCAATCACTTAATTGATATTCAGTTTGAAGAATAGATCTAGACAAATTTAATTCACTCACAAGTGAACTAAATAATTGTCTTGGCAATGCGACTTATCGCAAAATGCCATATCTTCAGACAGTTGAAATATTTCTTCTTAGAAATATTAGACCTTTAAATCCTCCTACCCTCAAAACTTTTTTTTTTTGGGTTTAGTTCGTTCAGTTCTTACTCTTTTGTTTCTTAACTATTCCATTTGCCTCAAACACTTTTGGTCAACCTTAATGTTGCTCCCACTGGAACAAACTCAAGTCACATACACTTTATGATGGACTTTGATCGCTAAGAGACAATTCTCTTTAAGCTCAAGGTGACAACTCACATGATATGCCATAATGTTATCAACATACATTTGGGCTATTCACATGATCAAAACTTGTAGGCATAGAATAATTATTATGCTTAACATTTAAGCATATAACCAGCCTTGGCTAGCATGTTGATCATATTAAACATCTTACACAAAGACATCAACGCTAAGTGATCAACATTTAAATTGAGTACAATCTCATATTAGACCACAATCATAATCATAGTCTATAGAACCTAATGTTCTTTCAGCACATAGCTATTCATATAGCTTTAAGAAAATTATGAAAGATACATTGTATGTAAACAATTTAGTCAATTTGATATCCAAAATTAAGTACAAAACCTAATTTTGAATAACTTAAAAATATATTTTAAAAAAAATCTAAAATATATTTAAGTTCTTAAAATTATAAAAATAACTTTTAAAAACTTAATTTAGAAATTAATCTGTAATTTTCAAAATTTTAATTGAATAAAAACTGATTTTATTCAACCAAAATACCAAAATTCCATCCAAATTAACCAATTTTGACTCAAAGTCAAAATTAACCAAAATCGAGTGAGTCGAACCACTAAACTAGTCCAATCCGTCCGGTTTAATTCAAAATCGACCCGGGGTATAAATAATTCGCCAAAATCGTGAAATTACAATTATGCCCCTCTCATTTCTTCTCCCCCTTTCCTTCTTTCTCTCTCTCTCTCTCTCTCTCTTCGCGAAGAAGAAAGAACACCGCCAGCCATCCTCCACGACCGTGTCCTCACGGCGAAGAGTCGGTGGCTAAAAATGGTCGGGATCAACTTACCTTTGCATCCCGAACACGTACGTACCAACCACTTTGCTCATCGTGCTACCGTGCATCCTCTCTGACGAGTTCTCCCTTTTGGTGTCGTGGATTTGAATCGTCCAAAACGAACCAACGATGACCAAACACGAAGAAAACTTGACAACACATCGTCGGAGAGTCGTCGGAGAGCAATTTGGAACTCATTCGAGGTCCTCAAATGGTCAGATTAGGCCGGATTTGATGAAAGTTTGAATTGAGGAAAACGGGATTTCTAGGGTTCCTTTGGATGGATAAAAATGGCAAATTACAGAAAAATCCCAGGAGGTTCGCGCGTTCGCGGCACGAGGACAAGCCACAGTATCCGCGAAAAACAAATTTCAATTCAGTACCAAGGCTTTCGCGCGTGCGGGAAAAAGGACAAATCTTTTATCCGTGTGAAAGGCAAATTACAATTTAATCCCCAAGTTGTAAATCAAATTACAAATAAAGGAAACAGATTGCAATTTCACCAAAATTAACATTAAAAACGATTTTTGAATCAAATAATCACAACTAAACTTGATTCAAAAAATCATACGACAACCAGAACAATACCTAAGATAGCTCTGATACCAATTGAAGGATTTAATGCACGATTAACACATAATCGCGCATTAATCCCTCGTACAATTAACGGACAAATACGTTAATTAAAACAACGATTTACTTGTTGTAGCGTGTTCCCGAAGGACCATTGCGACGAGGTAGTGCTACCGGTCGGTTCACGATCACGAATGGATCGGATACGTGAACGGATTTTCACGAATGGCCTTGATTCGCAAATCTGAGACCTTCAGGGACTAATACGTAATAATCCCTTCTGAGTGTGTGGATAAAGGTGGCTGGCCGAAAAATTATCCCTTTGGTCACCTGCTTTCTTTCCCATTTTATAGGGAAACCCTTGGGATGCCACCTCATCCCAAAGGAGTGACTAAGCAACACATGGCAAAGCTATGCTTACTCATCAAAAGGCTGCTGGGCCTAATAATTGGACTCAAGTCCAACATAAACATTAAACAATCCATTTCCTTTTAGACGTATAATAGCACTTGCATCCTTTCTGGCTACTTGAGCAGCCGACAAATATACACTTTTTTCGTCTTTTATCCAACTTGTCCCTCTTTTCAGAAACAACATGAACATAACTGATATAGCCGAAGGTTCTAAATAAGATATGGCCGACTTCTTGTTCATAAGAATCTCAATTGGAGACAGATTCTTTAATAGTTTGCATGGCTGCCTACTGATTAAATGGCAGGTGGTAAGAATAACATTCTTACCATTGCTCCAAAATCACCATAGCAGGAGAAACACCTAACAAATGTCTATCCTTTTTTCGGAAATAACATAGCGCGCGGGTGGGAATCAATCTCCACCTCATTCTTTTTCTTTTGTTTTCTGTTTTTTAACAATTAAAAAACCCACGGTCTGATAGAGGAGTTCGATGATGCTTATAGTCTAATGGAAGGGGGTGGGTAGGAAGAAAGGTTAGGTTGGCACCATAAATGGCGTCGGTTGGATTCTCAGAGGAGAAGGGGAAAGGTCTCCCTTCTCTTCGGTTGTCTCAGGGGGCAACATACCGCCAAGAGATTTTTTATTTCGACAAGCCCAAATCGATTACATCTGAAGATTCGACCCAATGTCTCGAGTTTCTTGGTCGGTTACGTTCCTAATAACACCAACCGAAATTAGAATAGAAATGGCCACAATCCGGATTCATATGAACTAGATCATTACCGTCGTCTTCCTGTACACCTAAAATTTATAGGATTAAAGACATTTTATTACCATGCATTATTAAAAATACACTTTATATTGTAATATATAGAAAAAAAATTACACAAAGATATTTTGTGATTTCATCAATTATCACTTGGGTATACTTTAATTTCAAAATTATAAAAGAAGTCCAATTTATTTCAATTTTTATCATCGATCGATCCAGATAATAATTTAACTTTTGAAACTCACGTGGAGCACTATAAGAAAATGATTTGGATAAGTCATTGTTCGCGTGACAATGGCTACATTACTAAATTAGGATCAATCAATTTTTGATTTTTTTTAAAAATATCCCGAGCTTCCTCATCCTCCACCTCATCTCTCTCTCTCTCTCCTCTTTGCTCTCTCTCTCCTTCCTTCTCTTATACCTCATCCTTGTTGATCTCCAAAGAACCACCCCATCTTCGACGAATTTGCCCCGAACTCTGATGAGGGAGTCATTGATTCAAAATGGAAATTTTATAAAATTCAAAATATATTACATGCGAACTTGGAAATAATTACATAAATTTAAAAACTAAAATTGATTAATCCTTATACAATTATGAAAGCAAAAAAAAATTTAATCGCTTCCTCATTTGAGGATAGGTCTTTTCCTCGAGCAATCAATGCCTGAAGAATGATCGTATTTGCTTGGTGGATTTTGGCCTTAGTGCTTATCGTCTTCGCCTTAGCACTTATTGTCTTGGTTTCTTTGTACTCCCTCATTCGTTGGGATTTTTTTTCTCATTCGTTTTCAAGACGTCCATGACATCTTTGGCAATTTCTTTCATTTTTGACCTCTCAATTTGTAGTGAATCAAGCTCTGAAAGAAAGTTGTCATTGCTTGATCTGACTTTTCCTTTTCTTTTAGAACTTTGCTTTTTCTTGGCTACCTCTCGACCAATTGAACGTTCCATTGTTGAAGCTCTGCATCCGAGTAGGTGGGTCATCCGGAATGGTGTCAATTTCCTCCTTGGTGGTTCTTATTCTCTTTGTGCTTCCACCACTCTCCACATTATTTATCGATGCTGAATAGGTGAAGCCGAATGATTGATCTTCTTGTATGCCACGATTCCATTTTGGATGTTTGCGCATCACTTCCTGAAACACATGTAAATCATGAAATTTTTTCTTGTGGATGTGTTGATATAATATATGAGCTTTTGCCACTACATCAGACTCAACTTGGCCACTTTGCTTTTGCAGAGATGCATGGGTCTATGCTTCGATCCATCCTCTACGCCTGAGTTAGGCATTTGTATCTACTTTTCATCTACTCACAGTTTCTTGGGCAGAGGTCAATTAGATTTTTTATATGATATTGGTCGTAGATTTGCTTTATGCGAAACCAAAGGCCTTGCCCCTTCTGGGTTGTGTCAATAATGGCATCTTCACTAATATGTATATAAGTAGACATTAGTACGATGTCTTCTTTTGCACTCCACGTCTTAGCAATGGTTTTGTCTTTTTTTTTGGGTGATGATGACTATGGTTGTGGAATTTGCACTTGGCTTGGTCGAGTTTCAGGAAAGTTTGGTTGGTAATTTGGCAGATTTTGGAAAAAAATTGTAAAGTACTAAGGTGGGTATGGTGGCATCTATGGAGAATTTCCCAAGAATTTTGAGTACATTGGTTAAGGTTGAGGGTAGTTGGTGATGTGGTCTATTGGTTGGTCGGTTTGGCCTATTGCTTGGCCAGGCTAGAGGATCGGTTGGGTGGGTGTTTGGTAGATCTTGGTTTGACTCACGAATTTGGCTTAGGTTTTGGCTAATTTGGGAGTAATATTGGGGTTAGAAGCTAAAAAATCATTATTTGGACTAAAATGCCTAAGATTGGTCCAATCAAAATCCTCACTTCATTGAGATCCATATCTTATCAGAATGCTAATTAGATATTCCCAATCTAATTAAGAAAGAGGAGAGGAAAGGAAAGGAGTTGGTGTGAGAAATTATGATGAGTTGGACAGAAAAGTCAAAAACAGTAAAACAAATTTTTAGAATTTTTTTCCAATTGTTTCCAATTTTTTTCATTTTTTTTGATTTAAAAAAATATAAAAAATAAAATGCTTACCTAGACAACGTTGCCCAATCAGAGAGGGCCATATTTCCCAGGACACCGAGCAATAGACAGGGCGAGGAGCGCCTCATTGACACACGAAGGCACCGCGCGTGTCAGCGAAGCGCACGGCACGCCATTGCACGTGGCGGGCGGGGGGCGTACATCCCCTGCTACGGGCGGTCTCACTTGAATGATCCAACGAAAAGTCTATTATGTCTCTCTAAAAAGAAAAAAAATAAAAAACCTAAAATTAATCTCTCTCTCCCTCTTTTTAATTTTATCCGAGAACAACAAAAAAGGAACAAGCAAAATCTAAGAAGATCTCACTTATTAAGAATAATAGCAAGAGCTAACTCTACAGCTACTTCTCCTCCTATGATAATCATTTCGTCTCTATCGCTCCTCCAATACCTGAGCCCAAGAATGGGTCATCCATTTCCCTCTCGTCCAAGACGAGGAACTGGATGAGGAGAAAGCTTTGACAACTCCAATACGTCAGGAACGCTATGTCATTTATAACCCAGAGGAGTCTAGGGGCAGACCGACCGGACAAGGGACGTTTCCTTGATCCCTAAGCTAATGAGATTTTTGGGGTTGGATTATCATGGCCATGGAAGGAGAATGGTGAGGGAAGGAGAATGGTGATGACCAAAGTGAACCAAAACCACTTTTTGTTTTTATCGAATATCTATCCTAGATTTTATGATTATATTTTAGTTTTACCAAAATTAAATATTATTAGAGCCATTTGCTATCAAGGGTGAGTTGGGTAAGAGAGAGATGTGGATCGTTCTACATGTTTTATATTTATGTATATATATAGTGGGTGTTTGGTTTGGCTGTTAGGATTTAGGGATTAGGGTTTATGTATGTACATTTATGTATATACATACATATACAGTGGTTGGCTGATAGATATCTATCAGCCAATTTTTTTGTATTTGGTGAATATAAAAAAATCAGGTGTTGGAACCAAACGTCAATTTTTCCAACAACTATAACTGATGGCTGTTACAATATCAAATTGCTAAATAACCCCGATTTAGATAATTCCTAATTAAATATTAACTTAAGAGGGACACTTTTTTAAATTGGCAAAAATATAAAGATAAATACTAAATATTACTATATCAAATATTAAATTAAGAGGAACACTTTTTTATTGGCGAAAACATAGAAATAAATACTAAATATTACTATATTAAATATTAAATTAAGAGAGACATTTTTTAATTGATGGAAGTATAAAGATAAATAATAAATACTATATTAAATATATAAATTAAGAGATACTTTTTTAATTGGCGAAAGCATAAAGATAAATAATATATATTATTATAAATATTAAAGAATGATGTTTATTAGTCAATTACCCTTATAAGTAATTATACAACTCAACAACAATAGCCAATGCTAATTTACCAAACACTTTTGCAAAAATCAAATATCAACTATCAGCTGAGTACTATCAGCCAATAGTTAACAGCTAAATTTTATCAGCCCAAACCTATAATGTTAAAAAAAATTGAGTATGATCTCGTAGATTTATATTTATATCCTTATTTCTAAAAATTTAAAATTCACATAGCATTTAAATTCAGACCAAATGAAAACCAAAAAATCTTAGAAAAGGGTATATCCTCAAGATCCTTCGGAGCAATGCCAATGTAATCTGAGTTTTTTTAAAGTATCAACACCATCATATGATAGTGTCTGACTTTTTTTGGAATACAGCCTTTTTAAGTGTCTTCAATCCGAAAAATAGACGATGAGTCAACAGAAATCTTGGTTTCCTTGAGTTTCCCAATATTAGAAATTCACTACCTCAGCATAATATCGTAAAAAAAATACGAACACAAAATATTATGTGACTCAACTTAATACCTAGAGCAAATTGCTTACAGGTCCCCAGCGTTTGCTAAAATCACTATTTTCGTCCCTCCTGTTTCAGAAAAGATACTTTCGTCCTCTACTTTTGCTTAATTATCACTCTTAGGTCCCTCGTTCCAGTTTTGGAAAATTTATCCAGTACCCAAGGATCTAAAATGACTCTTTTGCCCTTTAGTTAAAAATTTTAAAAAAATATAAAAAATTGTTTTTTTCTTGTTTGATTTAGGTTGAGGAGATGGAGGACTCATTTGCTAAAATGACTCTTTTGCCCTTTTTCGCCTTATTTTTTATCTTATTTTTTAAATTTTTAAATAAAGGGCAAAAAAATCATTTCATGTCCCTTGTTATTGGAGATATTTCCTGAAACCAGAACCAGGGACCTTAGAATAACATTTAAGCAAAGTAGGGGGACGAAAATCTCTTTTTCAAAACAGAAGGGACAAAAATAGTGATTTTAGCAAAGATCAGGGACCTGAGGGCAATTTGCTCTAATACCTATGTACACGAAAATAAATAAGAATTTTTATTGATAGATACATGTCACAAAGTCATACAAAACCTTATATAATAAATTTTTATATAATAAATCACGCAACGGGGTACAAGAACTCTATCTATGTAATCCTAATAGTTCAAAACAAGAGTTTGAACAAAATAGAATAATTTAGTAGGAGAGCTTGGCGACCTCTCTCCTTTCTTTCTTTTCTCCCTTGCTTGTGTAATGAGGCTCGCGTCTCCAACCTTTCCAAGATTTTTGTGATATCCCAATCAATCATTGCTTGCAAAAAAATCATACTTCACTCAAACTTTAACAAATTCTAACTTCATGAAACACTACTCCATGAATAACCATGAGATCTTGCAAAACTAAGGTGACTCTATCGACTCCTCTACAAACTATAGACAACTCCCATCAATAAATCTATATCAACTTTCTCACCTCCTTTTGTTCACTTACTTGGAACAGACCCTTAAGCTTGAGCTTCTGAGCTTTCTTGACATATTTTCTCCAATCTCTATTGAACTCCAACTAGCGAGTCTACTTGCGGAAGAAACCTTGCAACTATTAAATGCATCCTCTATTTTTTTGTCAGCTCTATGCTCTATAATCTTAAATCACTTATTTGTTGGATCTTTTTACCTCAAACTAATTTTATCTAGTAGAACCTTCAACATGCTTCAAACTCGAATATTTGACCTTAATTGAGATACTTAATTTGCACATAGTATTACCAACAACTTTGCATGTCCCTAATACCAAACATCTTTGACATGTATGTCCATATAAACAAGCATAGTAAGACTCAACTAACAAATTTTCTCCAAGAAAACCATTACTCATTGTCTAACATGCCTCCACGAAAAAACTATAGTATGTTATCCATGTCTTTATAAATCCTAATTCTACCCAAACTATTCATGTCAAATCTTTGCTCTCTCACATGAACCAATCTCATATGACTTGAGCTCTTCTCCTCTTCATCAAAACACAAAGATGTGATTTTACCTACAATAGTGATCCTCACAAACCTATACTTCAGTCCTCTTTAAGTCTTCATCATCACCATAATATTCTTCTCCATCTCGATTAAAATACCTATAACCTTATAGCCATACCTACTGCAATACAAGGCTCCTAATGAGATCAAATTTCTCTCCAACTTTCGAATATGGTAACTCTGCACAACTTTACCATAATACCATCCCATATTTTACTTTAAATATTATTTATATTAGCAATCTTACAAGCAAAACTATTACCCATAGTCACTATACCTGAATTAACAAACCTATAGGTGTCGAACCACCTTCTTTTGGCCATCATGTGAAAGAAACAACCACTACTCAAAATCTACGAATCTCAATATTTTTGAATTCATAAAATAGAAAGAGAATCATCATTTAACCCATTCAAATAAGAGACTGTATTCATTGATGTCAATTCTCCATTAAAGTCTAGCATTTTTCTTGGATAATATTTTCACGTGCCCTTTTTGCCTGTATTCAAAGTATTTTCTCTTAAATTTTTTTGACCCCAACCTAGAGCCTCTTTTATCTTTTGCTCATTGATTATCATAACTATCTTTTGGAATAATGCATCTATTCATTCATTAATGATTTTCTTCCTTTAATGAAATCTTAGAATAGTACTTATAATATCTTTCAACACCAAAATCTCCTTCCCCTAAGTTAGAGTTATAACAAAATTTTTTGTAGAAACCCAATAAAGAGTTTAAGAGCAACAATGCCTTATTTTTCATATTAAATTTCATATCAATCTTTCTCAAGTTATTAACAAGTTTAGTAAAATTGTCAATATGTTGGCTTAAATATGAGATTTATTTTATCTTGAACTCGTACAACTGTTGCTTAAGACAAACCTTATTTGTCAAAGATTTGGATACTTTGCCTATAATTTGTTCCATACATTTGCTAATGACTCCTCATCCATCATTTGCCAAGCATAAATTAATTGTTGCCACCTCCTAAGTCCCCATCTACTTCCACTATTGTTCCTCAATCTTCTCAAGTTTGTTCTCTAACAATGTGATGACCATCTATTGTTGTACAAGGAGATCTTTGACATGGCTTTGGTACAATTAGAAATTTTTTGAACCATCGAACTTCATAATAGAAAATTTTATGCTATCAGCCATCCTCTAACCTTTAAGCTCTAATGCTATTTGTTAGGTATTCACCAACTTAGGAACAAGATTGCACAAAGAACATTGACACAAGTTAAATGTCGTTCGGCCTAATATTTATATACACGAAAAGAAAAAAGAACTTTTATTGATGGATATGAGTCACATACACAACACTAGATAACATATCTTTATATGATAGGCAATACATTGGATACAAAAAACCTATATTACGGTCATCCTAAGAGTCCAAATTAAGCTTCCGAGCATAATACAAAAATTCAGTAACGAGGGCCTGGTGGCCGTCAACAACCTCTCATTTTTTTCTTATGTTCTCCTTTGCTTGTACAAGGAAGCTAGTGAATGCCACTTTCCTCAGATTTTTGCTACATTCCAACACTAGGTAGAGTTAAAAGTGTTGAGAAGAAAACTTAATGGAAGGTCTACGATTCAATTAGAAGAATCAATCTAATCCTACTGTCACGATTGAAGGAAATCGGCCACGATAGAGTAAGCCACTTATGACAATTAGAGATCCTGTGTTTAATTGAAGATCAAGAGGAGATCAACTATGCCCAATTAGGCACAACGACTACTCCCTTTTATTGGATTGTAAATATACTCTTTCTTATTGTTAATTCTCATTAATGTAGATTATAATTATGGTCAGTTATGTATAAGTACGTGTAATTGTATCAACATTGTAATTCAATTCAATTCAATTTTCTCAGTTTCATGGAATCAGAGCAATCCTGATTAACTAACTCAATCCAAACAATATTCAAAGATGGAGAACCATCCACACTCAAACTAGATTGATTCCTTTGCAAGTACACTAGATGTGGCAGAGAAGACTAGATTCAAGAAGATCGCTGAGATCGAAGGGAACAAAGGGTTAAAAATCACCACTATTACCTTCAATAGAGCTAACTACCTATTTTGGTCAAAGGTTATGCAAATTGTGCTTAGTGGAAGGGGTTGAATTAGGTTCATTGATGGAACCTTCAAAGCATCAAAAAAGACTAACCCAACATACATGGAGTGGAGCATGAATAACACTTGGTTATGTCATGGATCCTCAATTCCATTGAACATAACCTGCATGACTTTTTCAATTTTGTAGAAAATGCTAAAGATTTATAGGATGTAGTCAATGAGCTATACTCACACCAAAAAGACCTCTACCGAGTCTTTAAACTCAAGAAGTTAATTGTTGAACTAAAAGAAGGAGAAAAGACCTTCGTCAAATAACTCAGCAAACTCAAGATGATGTGGGAAGAACTATTGATGTTGAGGCCCTCCACAATCGTTCCCCTCATAATCAAAAAGAGAGAAGATGAAGACAAAGTCTTCAAAATTCTCATAGGCCTTAGCCCAAATTAGGAATCTCTACAAGAAGTAATCCATACTGCTGTTGATCTTCCTCCTATTAACATTGTGTGTACTCAAATTCAAAAGGAAGAAACTTGAAAAAGGCTTTTAGGAGCACTTCAAAAGCACTTCTGCTAGCAACCAAGAAGATTCATGAACTCTAGAGACAGATCCAGTTCTCAAGGAAGAGATAGTAGAACTGGAGGAAGGACCAACATTCTCTATGATCATTGTGGCAAATAGGGACATCCTAAGGAGAAGTGTTGGTTCCTCCATCCTCATCTATGATCTCAGCATAGGGATATACCCAATCAAGACCATCTGATTGGCAATCTCAATGCTTTGCTATTGCTACATAAGAGACACTGTCTAACTCCATTGAGGACATTACTCAGTGGGTCTTACGACATCTGAAGGTAGGAGGTAAAGCCAACTCTGGCGACAATAAACCAACCCCAAAAACCCCAAGTGAAGGTACTTCTAGTTACAATGCAAATCTAACGATTACTGCAAATAATTGCCATGTTTCCAGGAAAAATCTCACTTGGATTATAGACTCAGGGGCAAATAAATATATGACTCACAACATTAAACTAATTTCACATCTAAAAAAGGTCGAGAATTAGTTCATTACAATAGCAAATGGATCAAAGATCTTAATAACTAGAGTAAGATCTTATAAAATTGATTCATTATATGTCCCAAATTTATCCAGTAGTCTACTATCAATGAGTAAGATCACAAAAAAACTTAATTAGATAGTTATCAATATGGTGGTATTTTCTCGACTAATAAGGTTGAATTTCAGGATTCCTTTATGAGGAAGAACATTGGTGAGGGTCGACTGGGTTGTACGAGATCGAACCAACTTCTATTGCTGCTCTCACTTCCCATACAGACAACTCACAGATTGAGCTTTAGCATGCTAGATTAGGCAACCCTAGTAATCAAGTTTTATCTACTCTATTTCCCAATTTCTGCAAGCTAATTTACATTGTGTTAGCTACAAATTTGCGAAGAACAATAAACTGCCTTTTGCTGCTTCCGAATCAGCCTATGTTGAACCTTTTGAATTAATCCACTCAGATGTTTGGATTGCTCCCTTATTATCTTATGATTGTTTTCAATATTTTATCATATTTATCAATCATTTTAGCAAAGATACTTGGATTTACTTGTTAAAACATAAGACCGAGGCATTCAAAGCCTTCTAAGACTTTCACAGGTTGGTCGTGAATCAATTTGATGCTCAGATCAAAATTTTCCCAATTCACAATGGCACAGAGTATAAAAAGGACTTTGCTGAGCATATCAAATATCGTGCATCTACATGCCTTAACAAAATGGCATTGCAGAAAGAAAAAATAGGCATCTCCTTAATGTGACAAGCTCAATAATAATAAAGATGCATATTCTAAAGAGATTCTAGAGTGATGGCATCCTCACCGCTTGCCACATCATCAATCGGACTCCCATGACAACTCTACAAGGCAAAGCACCCTTAGAGGTTCTCCTTAAATGCAAACATAATCTTAATTACTTGCATATTTATGATTGCTCCATATTTGTTCATGTTCCTGCAAAGAAAAGAGATAATCTTGATAAAAGATCAATCAAATGCATATTTTTGGGCTAATCTAGAACACTAAAAGGGTATAAGTGCTACTATCCAAAGATAAAACAAAAATTTATCTCATGCTATGTCTACTTCAAAGAATTACTACCCTACTTCAAAGGACCTATAAAAGCACCAGCCGATTCAACGCCGGGGAGACTTTCAAGGGAACAGGTAACAAATTGATACCATTACCTATTATTCATAACAATTTGCCTCTAATTAAAAGCATAGTTAAGTCGATAAAGGACCAAGAGGCCCCAATTCCAATTCCACCAGCTGCGATCATAATCGAATCAGGGATTCTAGCTGCAATTGATGTCAAACCCTCTTGAAGCAATTGAACCTACAAAAACCACTATAATTAAAGCAATCAAAAATCAAACAGCCTCTAAACATACAGCCAACCCTGATGAATCAGACTCTCAGGATAAAGATAACGACCTAAATCCAGTTCTAGAGAAAGCACTTGTTAAGAAATCTCCTAGAATTAAATAGGTTAGCAGTAAACTAAAGGATCTTCAAACCTTTCAAGGGTATTATCCTATTGAAAATCATATATCTTATGATAAAATTAAGCCAAAACATCTTACTTTCATAACTTCTCTGGACAATAATAGTGAACCTCATTCATACTTAGAAGATGTCAAACATCACGTATGGAGAGAAGCTATGCAAGAAGAGTTAAATGCTTTAACAAGAAACCAAACTTGGTCGATAACTGATCTACCATGAGGTAAGAATGTAATTAGTTGTAAATGGGTTTTTAAAATCAAACATAATAGCGATGGTACCATTGAAAGGTATAAGGCACGATTGGTTGCAAAAGGTTTTACTCAAACATTCGGGATTGATTATAGTAAAACCTTTTCTCCCATGGTCAAGATAAATACCATAGAGCTTATTAATTGCATACTCCAAAGAATATGCCCGATATCACTTATGTTGTTAGTGTAAGTAGCCAGGTTATGCACTCTCCCCAAGGAAATTCACGTAGAGCTCATTAATCATATACTCTTATACATTAAGCACTGCCTAAGGAGAGACATCCTACTATGCAACAATAAGCATCTCACTATTTATATGATTGCTGATGCAAATTGGGTCGGGCATATTAATGATCGTAGGTGGTCACTACCAATTTTGTGAGGTGTGGATGCTACGTTCTGGGGCTGGTTAGCGTATGTCAGTTTTAGTTAGTGTGAACCATATTTCTCGTTCCAACATTTCTGGTACGCACCATCATAGAGTGGGAAGCGCCAAGTATGTAGTTACAATAGCATTAGCGTACGCCAACTAAGGGTGGCGTGCGCCAAGTTATCAGTAGAAGTAATACAAAGTAAGAATAGAATATCATCCCATAAAGACTGAGGTTATAGGTCGGCTCTATGGTTTACCAACTTGTCTAAGATTAGATTATGAAGTTTGGTTATTTACACATGCAATTTAAAGTCTAAGTCACAAACCTAAAGGTCACAAACTTTACTAAAGCTAAAAGTTTATCTAGTCTATTAATAACATAATTTAACAACTTAGGATACTAAAATGAGTAAGGTACCTAAACTAGCAACATAACTATAAGATTCAGGGGGTTTATTGAGTATGTGATGTGGTTCGAGTGGTTCTAAGGCAACTAATCCATGCTTTCACGCTAGCATAGTTTAAATTGATCCTTAACTTAGCTTAAATGGCTAGATATATTCTTTCAACCCCACCAACCATCTAATCTAGCTAAACACCAACTATAAGCATCACTCAGTGGGCAATAAGTAGGTCACCAAAGAAGATTTCTCTCCTAGCAAGAGTACTCATCATCAAACTAACCTTTCCATCAATCATATCTCCTTTCAATCTCAAGTTTTGACTAAGCACGAAGGCTTGGTGGCCAAACTCACAAATACCAACTACTCACACATACTTAATATAAACAACATAATATATTAATGACCATAAGTAAAGAGTTAAAGATAAGAAGGCTTATTTGTGTTCAAGAAGCTCTCTTCCCTTCAAACCCACGTACATGGCAAGGGGAGAGAGTCTCTCCCCTGTCTAAAGTCTAAAACTTATCTATATTAATATCAGTCTATCACTTTTACTAAAACTAATCTTATATAACTAAGGATAAGATAATAAGTTAAGTTTAATAGTAAAAAAATAAAATATCTTCCTAAAATATCTATAATCTCTACCATTTATGTTTATACATCATTACAAACATTAAATGGCTGACTTGCTTTATCTCCCATCAGTTTGAAGCTCCATTCAGCCACTTACATTCTGTCAGACTTATCCCTGGCGTACGCCAGATGCACCTAGTGTGCACTAGGTCTTCAGGTTTTGCCCATTGGCATGCTATTGCTTGCTGGCATGCATCGGTCTTCACGTTTTACTTCTTTGTTTTGCAACTGGTCATTCAAGTGCATGGTCATTCACGTGATGGGTACATGACGTGCACCATGTCCTTTGGCATGCACTAGCTATCCTTTCTTTGCTCTCCTTGGCTTTGCAACCTCCCTCTCATCCTTGCATTCGAGTTCTCGCTCGATCGTCCTCCACTTCTCCTTAAATTAGCTCCTAAAAACAAGAAAACTCAATAAAAAATGATAAACTTAACTAAAACACAAAATGAACAGAAACTAACACAACGATAACTAAAATGAAAATAAATCAACCTAAAACACTAAGAACAACCTGCTAAAAGGACACGAATAATGAGTATTTTTCACACTCATTAGTAGATCAACTACTAGATACTGCTTATTCGTAGGAGGAAACCTAGTCATTTAGTGATCCAAAAAGCAAAGAGTTGTAGCCTGATCTAGCGCTGAAATAGAGTATCAAGCTATGGTATTCACTACATGCGAATTAGTCTAGTTACGAAGCCTGTTAACCAAATTAAAGATCAAAGTTCAATGTCCCATGCAGCTATTCTACAACAACAAAGCTACCATCTACATTGCCTCTAATCTGGTGTTTAACAAAAGGACAAAACACATCAAAGTTGACTACCATTTCATCCGCGACAAAATCCAAGAAGGAATTATTACCATGCCTTATACTCCAAGCTAGCATACATTTTTACTAAAACTCTTGGATCCCAGCAATTCAATTACCACTTGAGCAAGTTAGGTATTTAAGATATCTACTCCGTAACTTGAAGGAGAGTGTTGAGAAGAACACTCAATTGGAAGGTCTACGCATTCAATTAGAAGATTCAATCTAATCTTGCTGTCATGATTGAAGAAAATTTGCCACAATTGAGTAAGCCACTTATGGCAATTAGAGATCTTGTATCTAATTGAAGATCAAGAGGAGATCGACCAAGGACGTAGCTAGGTGGTATGTAGTGGGGGCAATTGCCCCCACTTAAAACAAAATTTATTTAATTATTTTTTGTATTTTTAATATATTTCCCCATTAAAATTAGAAATTGATCCCATAGAAAAATTAATCTAACTAAGTATTGGAATTAAATTTTAAAAAATTTAAGATTGACCCCACTCGTCTGGCTATGCCCCTGAGATCGACTATGCCCGATTAAGCACAACGGCTACTCCATTTATTGGATTGTAAATATACTCTTTCCTATTCTTAATTCTCACTAATGTAGATTGTAATTAGGGTCAATTGTGTATAAGTACATGTAATTGTATCAATATTGTAATTCAATTCGATCAATACAATTCAATTTTCTCAATTTCAAAAAAAGAGAGAACTGAGTCAACGATAATCTTGCAGCAGCCTAAAAGTATAATTTTTTGAAACTCTGGGACCACCAAATTAGTATTATAAAGAAATAACCATATTAAAATTTCTTGTCATATCCTAAGATAGAGTAAACAAAAATCTAAAGTGTAGCTCATAGCAAGAATGGCTCAAGTAGAGAAGAAGGGAAGAAGACTTGGAGGAGGCAAAGTTGATGATCATGATAAGGAGAAAACTAATAACAAGATATGCTGCTTGTTGGAGAAAATTCAGATGGAGATATGTTAAGGTTGTTGGGGAAAACTCTCATCAGATTTTGTTGGTCGACAAAAGTTTGCGGTATATGATATCAGCCCAGTAATTTGCAACAAACCACCTTAACACTTTCCAACCCAAAAAAGATTGATTGATACTCCTTTATCAGAAGTATCAGAAGCCTACCATCTCCATCTCTACCTCCAAGGCATCGTTCAAACACATGTGGAGGACATCCTTCTCCCTTACAAGGAAACAACTTTTGCAATGGGATTGTCTGCCTAATTATCAGAACTATTAAAGGCGATAGATTACAATCAAGAGAAGGAAATAATTAAAGAGATGAAAGGAGGAAAAGATGAAGCTGTAAGCATTCTGAAAGACATAGAGGAAGAACCCAAGAGGAATAAATGGGTAAACAAGCAGGTCAAAGAATTGGACATGTAGGATAAGTTAATTAGATACTAATATTAGATAGATTGCCACATAGATATGATGAGTATAAATAGGATGTAAATGTAGAGAAGAAAAGTAATGGAAAATGGGAATTGCATTTTCTCCTACCAAAAAACATTTCTCTCTCTTAACTGCCAATTGATACTTTCTCTCTCTTTAAATAGATGAACTGTCATCATCTTTAACCTCAAGCTCTACTATCGTGCTTAGTTTTCTTTCTTTGCCTCTTTTTACATAGTATCACAGCAAAGATGAAGCTAGTCTAGCAACGATCACCTTACCCAATCTTGATTAGCGACAAAAATGGCAAATTCAACTACCTCTAGGAGTCACCAAATCATTTCAGCTAGTCATCTTGCAGGATTGGGAACTCAATCAGAGAATACGCTCTTTTTATCTCCATCCAAGTGAAAGTCATTTTCTAATTCTGGTTACTCCTCCTCTCAATGCTACTAATTACTTTAGTTAGAGTCATGCAATGAAGCATGCTTTAAGATTGAAGAAGAAATGGCCTATGGTTGATGGATCTGTTAGAAGTCCTAATTTAGATGATCCTACTTATGATGATTGGGAAGGTTGAAATAGTATAGTGCTGAGTTAGTTAGTATGATCAATGGAATCTAGAATTGTAAGAAGTGTTAGTTGCCTAGAGATTGCTTACCAAGTTTGGCAGGATCTTCGTGGACATTTTAGTTGTCGAGATTCCATGAAGATTGCTAGGCTAAAAATGGCTTTATGTTTATTGAAGTAAGGAGCTCTTGGTGTGATAGATTATTTTACTTCTTTTCAGACTCTTTGGGATGATTATTGTGAGTTTTGTCCTATATCTCTTTATCGATGCGTAGATGCAGAGAAAGGATCTGGAGATTGTGATTCTATACAAATAACTTGTCTGTATCAAAAGAATGATCAATTGATTCATTTCTTGATTGGAATATATAAGAATTACAACATAATCACTTCACAGATCTTGTTAATGGAACCTTTATCAGATGTCAGTAGAGCTTTGTTCCTAGCTCTTCAATAATAAGCAGTAACTCATGAATACGCCTTCTGTCGTGATGAATATCATAATTGGTTTTAGAAGTGAGGTTCAGGTTGTGAATGCTGCACAATCAGAAGGACCAAAGAGGAATTGGAATGGCAATAGAAAGCTAGCTACATGTACTTATTGTGGTAAAGATGGGCATACTATCGATAAGTGTTATCACAAGCATGGTTTTCCCCCAATTCCAAATTCACACATAACAATTTTGGTTCTGGTTCTCGATCTATTGGTGGATCTAATTCTGGTTATACAAATGGATATCATGTTGGTAATATATCCTCTAGTTATAATGGTTCTAGTGTCCATCAGCACATCGAGCCTCTGTAGGGAATTTGTCTGATGAGAATTCCAGTTTTCTAAATTGGGTTTAATGCAAGAGAAGTACTCTAGTTTTCTTGAATTAATCCAACACTCTACTTTTTTAGCATGAGATAATGTTGCTGGTTTTTCTTCGCACACCTCTGTTCTTTATGTCGAATTAGACATGTCTACTCTAATTTTTGGTAATTTTTCTTCTTTTTTTCTTCATTGAGTTTGTGCTATCAAATCCTCTACAAGTATTTGGGTGCTCGATTTTGGAGCATCGGATCATATTGCTTGTTCTTTAGAGTTTTTTGTTGAGTCTTATCCTGTTTATGATGTGGTAGTTACACTACCAACCAGTCACAAAGTAATTGCTACACATCATGGCACTATACGTCTATCTGCAGACATATTTTTGTTTAATATTTTGCTTTTCAGTTAACAAATTGATTATGTCCCTTCCTTTTCAACTTTGTTTTAAAGCCAATATTTGTTTGATTCATAACCTCCTTAATTCGAGAGTGACTGGTAGTGCTATGGAGTCATATAGACTTTACCTTTTAGACCTTTCTTTTTAGCCTTCACATAACTCCTTCCCATCAGACTATTATGTAGTAGCCTCCACTTTTAAGTCCTGGCCTATGAACTTATGGCATTGCCGCCTTGGACATATTTCTTTTGATAAGCTGCATCAGATTCATCTTGTGGACTCTAATGTCATAGCTCAGACTATTGATCATTGTGATGTTTGCCATTATGCAAAACATAGATGTTTGCCATTTTTTGTTAGCACCTTTGTTGCTGTCAAACCATTTTCCTTGATTCATGTTGACATTTGGAGTAAATATGCATTGGCCAGTTATGATTGTTATCATTACTTCCTTACTATGATTGATGACTATACCTAATTCACTTAGATCTATTTGATGCCTAATAAAATAGTAGTCAAATAGTTAATCCAAGACTTTTGCTTCCAAGTCGAGACCCAGTTCAATACCAAAGTCCAAAAAATTTGATCTAATTAAGTTTAAGAGTACTTGTTGAGTGAATTTTTTGCAGCAACTAGGATCCTTCATGAAAATAGTTATGTGTATTCCACCCAACAAAATGGAAGGGTAGAGAGAAAACATCAAACCTTGCTAAATATAATTTGATCCCTAGTTTTTCATGCCAATTTTGCCTACCAATTTTTGGTCTGATGTTGTTGTTTATGCAGCTTATTTCCTGAATAGGATACTCGGCTATTTTATAGCCAATAAATCAGCCTATAAACATTTGTATCACAAACCACCTTAATACAGCCACCTTTGTTTTCGGTTGCCTTAGCTATGCAATTGTTCATGCCCCTCATCAAACCAAATTTTCTCCTTGCGCTCGATAGTACATTAACTTGGGCATATCTACTAGGATCAAGGGTTATAAACTTTATGATCTTGATATCTACTCTATTCATATTTCACGTGATGTTGTCTTTTATAAGCACATCTATCCATTCCAATCTACTTTTGCTTACTCTGATCGTCATTTTCAACCTTATTCTATTCTTGACGTTGTCCACACAGTTCCCTATGACCATTCTCCTATTACACCAACTTTGCACCCTTTTTCTTCTTCCGCTGCACTATCCCCTACTCCATCTCTTGCCCAATCCCTTGCACTATCCCTTACCCCATCCCCTGCACTATTCACTATTCCTCCTCTTTATCATTCTCGCCCTAAACAATTACCCAGTTACCTTCAGTCTTATGTCCATGCTGTGATAGTCACTCTTTAGTGTAGGCGTCTTCCTCTTCTCCTTCTTGGACTACTTCTGTTCCTTCTTTTCCTCTTAAGTCTTCTTTCACTTTTAGTCATCTCAATCTGAGATATCATGCTTTTATGTGTTCTGTGCTTGGTCATTCTGAATTGTGATCTTATGCAGAGGCTGCAAAGGACAAGTATTGGATTAATACAATGCGACTTGAATTGCTTGCTCTTGCTCAGAATCAAACTTGGGTTTTGACTTGGCTACCTCTTGGTAAGCGTGGAATCGGTAATAAGTGGGTTTACAAGGTTAAGCACAGGGTAGATGGTAGCATTGAACGCAATAAGGCTAGGCTTATAGCTTAGGGTTTCACGTAGTCTCTTGGTATTGCTTATTTCGAGACTTTTAGCCTTGTTGCCAAGATGACCACCGTTTGTGTTCTTATTGCAATTGCTGTCCACCGTGGTTGGTTTTTACTACAGCTGGATGTTAATAATACTTTCCTCTTTGAGACTTGCACGAGGAGGCTTATATGCAACTTTCTCTAGGTTTTGAACTTGAGGCGGGGGATCGTGGTAAGGTCTATAAATTGTACCAATCACTCTATAGGTTGAAACAAGTGAGTCAGAAATGGTATGCCAAGTTGCACTCAATCTTGCTCGGTTTTGGTTTCCTACAGTCTCTGAATGACCGTTCTTTGTTCACGAAGCGAGATGGATCTTCATTCATTGCTTTGTTGGTCTATGTAGATGACATAATATTGGTAGTAACATCCGAAGCTGTACTTGCTACACAAAGTCACACTTAGAAAAGATGTTGAAGCTTAAAGATCTTGGCAAGTTGTAGTACTTTCTAGGTTTGGAATTAGCAAGGAATGTTGATAGTATCCATCTTTGTCAAAAGAAGTATGCATTGGAAATCTTGAAGGATGTTGAATACCTAGACTATAAACCAAGAAAAACTCCAATTGATACAAGTTTTCAATTGGAAGTTGACAAAGGGATTTTATTGGATACATTGGGATATGATGTTGATGGGAAGCCCATTTATAAGGAAATGATTGATAGCAATGAACTGATAGAGG
The DNA here is from genome assembly GCA_012979155.1 of Hypericum perforatum. Classification (NCBI taxonomy): domain Eukaryota; kingdom Viridiplantae; phylum Streptophyta; class Magnoliopsida; order Malpighiales; family Hypericaceae; genus Hypericum; species Hypericum perforatum. Next base: position 23,057 of record SOPF01026828.1, read on the forward strand.
ATTCCAGTCTATACAGAAGGATTGTTGGCAAGCTGTTGTATTTGGTAATCACTCATCCAGATATTGGTTTTATAGTGCAAGAGTTAAGTCAATATCTCAGCAAGCAAACGATATACATTTGAGAGCTGCTTACAATGTACTCAAATACATTAGAAGCTCACCAGGCTTGGGTCTTTATTATCCTGTATTATTCGTGGGAAGGTCAAAGCTTATGCCGATAGCAGCTATGGTTTTTGTTTGGATACACGACGAGCTATGACCGATTTTTGTGTATACATTGGAAACTCTCTTGTGTCGTGGAAGGCAAAGAAGCAAGTCACTGTCTCATGCTCATCCTCGAAAGTCGAATACAGGGCATTGGCATCAGTAACTAGAGAGATAAAATGGATTTTCTATCTGCTGCACGATTTGGGTTGTAGGCATGAAGGACCTGCATTGGTGTTTTGCGACAGCAAATCAACGATACATATAGCCGAAAATGAAGTCTTTCATGAACGAACAAAACATATAGAGATTGATTGCCATGTCATTCGTGAGAAGGTGCAATCCGGATTACTCAAGCTTTTTCATGTGAAGGCTGATTTTTAGCTAGCTGGTTTATTAACCAAAGTATTATCTTTTCACCGATTTGAATTCTAGGTTGGTAAGTTGGGACTCTTCGATATTCATAGTCCAACTTACGAGGGGGTGTTAAAGGCGATAGATTACAATCAAGAGAATGAAATAATTGAAGAGATGACAGGAGGATAGGATGAAACTATAAGCAATCCGAGAAAAATAGAAGAAGAACCCAAGAGGAATAAATGGGTCAACATGCGGGTCAAAGGATTGGACACGTAGGATAAGTTAATTAGATGCCAATATTAGATAGATTGCCACACGGACATGATGAGTATAAATAGTAAATTGGTGTTCGGTTTTGGTTTGGTAGATGTCGAATATAAGGTGGCCGGCATCCCATACAAATGCAAAAGGAGAGATCCCTTGACGGCCAATATTTTCGTTGAGGGTAGGAAGTTGGGAAACGGCAACTTGTTCTTGGTCTTAGCCCACCCTTGCATTGTCAAGTTCTTTCACATAGTTCCATGTTCTTAAATGGAGCGTGTCACTGGCTGGCCTAGGAATGTGACGATGACGGAATGTATGCACTTTTTGTGTTGTCCTTCTACCTTGGCGGAAATCAGTTTATCAATAAATTCGCTTTGCCCGTCCCTTAAGAGTTCTCGTATGATTTATTATCATTACATGTTTACAAGGGATGCCTGATTGTTCAGAAGTACCGATGGCATGAAATGTGGATGATGAAAGAATACGGCGAGATCGCTTCTTGGTCAATAGTTACTAAGCCCATGCACTGTAAAGGCGTAGACAAAATAGATGAAACGGTATAGATGATGTTGTGTACAACAGGCCAGGATACTGGCGCGTGCAGGTTGGGTTATACAGAGCTAGCTTGTTACAATTGCATAGAAAGAAAATTGGATCGTTGATGGAGAATCATCATGGTGGAATGTTTCCCCTTTGGTTTGGGTGCTTATAGTAAGAATCTTGTTTTGCTAAACTTAAACCAGGATCTGGAGAACTAAGCCTCCATTGTTCTTGGCCTCCACTTTTTCGCATTTTTCGCGACACCGTGATGTTCAACAATCAGCTGTTTGACTGGAAGCAGCTAGTGTACACCTCATGCTTTAAGAGTCAATGAACGGTGGACCTTGGCTGGTACTGTTAAATCTCCAGATCTTTAGCCGCTCCTGCTAGTGAAGAAATCATCAATTAAGGCGGGAGCTACTCTGTTTTTGCTTCATTTTATGGTGCTCTCCTTCTCACGGGTTCGCTTTTTTTTTTTTTATTTGAAGATCCGAGTATTCATAGCTAATAAAGGTTAGAATTTACTCTGATTATTGTATGGTTGTAAAAAATTTCCCAACAAATATACGACACTGTTGCATTCTCGTGAAGTTGTGTTATGTCGGAAGACAACATCGGCTCCGGATACATCCGCTGTTTAGGAATCATAGTTCTTTTTCGTGTGTAGTTCTTTCCATTCAGTCACTATTTCCTTTTTAGAACTCTTCTTTTTCAGAATTAGTTGATGTAACTTCTAGATACTTTTCAATCCATCAGCAACAATTCTTTTTGCTAGAATAATGCGTTAAAACTTATGATATTGCGATTTCTCTGTGCTTTTGGCTGGAAAATCTCGGATGTGAAAATTTGGAGATTCAATCGATCACTTTTACAGGATATTTTAAAGTCGAGGTGACAATAGATGTCTTTTGCCACTCTTAGTTTTGTGCTCGAAGTTAAAGCATGTGATAATGAAGTTGACTTACTTCATGTTACCCTGCTAGAAGATTCTTCAATTTGTTAATATCAGGGATGATTCAGCTCTAGCGTATAATGGTTTATATCCTTCTGACATCATTTTGTGGGTTAAAATATCTACAATAATCAGGACCTTACTCATATTCTGACCTACTAATGAAATAATATTTGTCCACGTATCAGTTTGACTTCCTAGATGATCACGTGTACAATCCAAACTGACAACAATTGTCAGTATCATAATGTCATTGTCATTATCCCTAAGGTTAAATTGTTGAAACTAATATTAGCAAATTATGATATTGATTAAAAATAACATACAACAAAACTCAAAACGTTTTCTCCTATTCTAGTTTATTATCCCGATTAAGACAACAACAGAAGCAAGCAAAATCGATAGTCCAAAACAAAATCCTCAAGCTTTGAAACACCCGTACGCAGTGATAAAATATAATTAACAAAACCATAATTTAATAAAATATAATATGAGTTTAAGATTGTTAGAACTTATATTAATAAATTATGGTATGACATGCATATAAACATAAACCAGTGAATAAAATAAAAGTTGAAGTAAAGTATTCTTACGACACGGTTTGCACAACCGTAAATATGTCACCTCTTTGTGTCTATGTTCTTTGTTGATAGTCCTCCTCGATATCACGAACTTCTGATTTAATCCGGACGAGGCCACGGTTTAATTGTGTGCCCTTAAATTCTTATTACCCACCTTATAGCTTCAGGCTTCCGTGGGTAAAAATTGGCTAAAAGGTGTTATGGTTATAGGTTATAGGATTTGGAATTCTGAGAATTATTCCAAGTTCAAGTTCTTATCTTTTGGAGCTAGACCGGACTTGTTGAAGTGATTCTCAATCCGAAATCTGTTGGGCTTCCTCCGGGATAAGCCCATGCTATGGAACCTTCTTCTCCTGAATAGCTTTGAATTTAATTTCTTACCAAATTAATGAGAATAACCATCAAGTTACTATGGAAGTTTATGGCCTTGTAACCACCTATTTACTCACCTTGTTAATGGCCATAATGATGATGGTTATTGTGAAATTAAATGTTGGAGGCCTAGGCTCCCTATAAAAGGAGCTCTCCTCCTCTACTCTAAACAAACTATTAGCTCACACTCTTCCTAGAGCTCTCCACCTCTCCCTCTTTAGATCATAGCATTTTTCATTTGTGTCGGAGTTCTAAACCATCAAAGGTTCGAAAGGAGTGCAATAGTGCTTCCTATTGCACTCGTGATTAGGCGTTGTACCTTGGAAACTCCCTTACCTACGGAGGCCTGAAGTTATAAGGCGGGTAATAAGAGTTTAAGGGCACACCGTTAAACCATGGCCTCGTCCAGGATTAAATCCGAAGTTCGTGATATCGAGGAGGACTATCAACGAAGAACATAGACACGAGGAAGTGACATTTTTACAGTTGTGCAAACCGTGTCGTAAGAATACTCTACTTCAACTTTTATTTTTTTCACTAGTTTACATTTATATGCATGTCATACCATAATTTACTAATATAAGTTCCAACATAAATTAGGCCGAATTTTGGCTCTCTTGGTAATTTTTTTTTAATCTGTCGCTGGCGTTTCCAGTATTTTTGGTTTCTTAGGAGATATCAAGTCAAATAATAGACAGGGTAGTAGGAAGAAGTCCAGACATACTATTTATCATTACTCTAGGTGTTTAATAGAACTGTATTGCTGTATAGAATAACCATTGTACATATAATTTTCATGTTACTCCTTCCTCAAAGACGGGGAAGTTTTTATAAAAAAGATTTAGTTGTTTTTGAAGGAAAGGGAAAAATAAGAAAATAATAAGCTTTAAACTGTAACTTTTATTAAAAGTTATATCACATGGCCACATTTAAGTAAACTATACCTTTCACATGTCGATAGTGATACAAAAACAAACACAGTTCTTTCATCGCACATCTTTCAAGTTTCGGTCTTCTGCTAGAGATTTCCAACAAGATAAATAGTAAGTTACAAAGTGGTTTTGTAACTTTTGAGTAGGACTATTGTCACAACTTCATCACTTCCTCTTTGCGATCCGCTTCTCGTTCACGAAGAACCCGGCCAATGCGACGATGGAGAACACACTAAAACAAACTGCTGCAATGTCGAGAGATGCATGGCGGCCTGTAATTGCGTCGACCTGGAACAAGTTGGTTGTCTTGTGCGCGTCCGTGGACTGCCCGTAAGCCACCTCCACGTCCTCTGCATTATATGCGTAGACTCGTACAAAGTATGTGGCGGTAGGCACATCGCGCTCAACGGTCCAGTCAAGAGATTGTACCGTCTTGTTGTAGGGCCTCGCGACGATCTTGTGCTGGCAGGTCTTGTCCTTTTTAAGCTCGTTGTTGCTCTTCCTCCACGGGCGATCTTGCTGGCTGATGGGCGCATAGCAGAGCTTTATCTTTATGGTCTTGTAGTCCGAGTCTGTACCGGCTGGGAGGGTTTGGTTCAGCTCCCATGTCACTGTTATTTTGTCCACTCCCCCTCGAAGCACTAAAAAGGGGGGAAAATTAATTCCATATATAGTTGTTCTGTTATAAAAAGTCAAATCAATCTTGACTGGTGAAGACCATCTGATTGGATAAAGATGTCATAAGGATCCTTTTCCAACAGAAGGTAGCCAGCAGCCACCTCACTACTTTATGTTTTGGTTAAACAAAGAAAGAACAGATTTCGGTGACATATCTTCTTTAGAAAGGAAGAAAAAATGGAATAGTTCGTGTATGTTTCCATGACGATAATTCAAATACTCTACCTATTGAAACTTGGTTTAATCGACCTAATTTGTACCTAAATATTAGACAGTTTCTACGTAAATAACATTATGTTTAAACGGAAACTGAGGTGTGCATAGAGATAGGTATAACCCAAAACATAGCTTGAAACATAACACCAGCCAAGTTGAACGAAACTGAAAATCTGATTCAATCCATGTATTTAAAAGAGAAAAATCAACCACCTTGCCCGGTTTCCAAGTGTTGGATACATACAAGTGTTAAAGAATTGACGGAAGTGTCACGTACCAAAGTTTAATTAGGTTCGAAGTTCAATTAGTCTATTTATGCAGTGGTAGTCCGACAATAAATATTTTATAAAAAAATATTAGAGAAACAAGTTAAATTACCTTGTTCTGAAGGGGTAGCAGTGACAGTAAAAGTTCTGGGGAGGGTAGAGAAGAGGACGACGCCATAGCAAGAGGCTGCGAGTCCGAAGAGGACAAGTACTGACAACACAATTCTACTAATCCCTTTTAGACCAGCCATTGCTTCTCTTCTAGCACTGTCTCTCTGTTTCTATTTCCCGACACCTTCCGAGGTAGATAATCTTAAGCCTAAAAGCTGGGGATTGGAATTGATTTGGTGTGATCACTGGGACCCGTCGAGGTTGATTTATATACAACGTCGGGTGGCCGGTCGACTATTGGGATAGCTCCAAGTAGGATGAAGTCAACGACTCATTTAGTCACTGGCAGCTAGCTTTTGGAGCGTTTAAGGATTAAGCCACGGTAATCATGGCTCTTGAGCCTTCTCAAAGGGTAAGGGTTAATAGTTTAGACTGCTTGGTTCCGAAGGTATGGACAACGTCAGAATGTTTTTTTTTTCAAGCATATATTTGAAGCAAGAAATTATACAAAATAGGTAAAATATTCAGTTTTTAGAAAGAAAAAAAACTTAGATATTATTCTGAAGGAGATATTAACATACACATATTTGCAAAATAGGTAAAATTATGATTAAAAATCAAAAATAAATAGCGGAGAAGTCCAAATAGTTAGGAGTGAGCTTAAAACTACAGCAAATGGCAAACAGATTCGTACCGCACTGCACCACACCGAAAAAATTGAAAGCGCATGGTTTTATTGGTGTCGTGTGGTTTCAAAACGCACTGCATGTTTTTTGTTCGAGTTCGGTTTGTATTCTGTTCATCTTGTGAAACTATATCGCACCGCTATTATAAAAATCATGATGCTTTAATATAAGTTTAGTTAAAGAAAAAACGACGTGGGATTTGTGAATAAGTTTAGTGTATCTATTATCCATATTATTTTAGAAATATTAGTTTTAATATGAAAATAACAAATTATTAATTTAGTAAATAAGTTTTAATAACGTTGTTATTTTGCTTAATGTACAATTTTGGCCGTCGATTTATCTATTATGTATTGAGCTTTTATAAAAACATTTTATAATCAGTTTTTTTTCCACATTGAGCCTTCCAAATTTGCCTTCAATTTGGATCAAAAAATGCGATGTTAAATTGCTAACCGCTCTGCAATAACCCAACACCACAGGAGCGTAACATTACGGTTTTAGTAGCAAACCGCAAAGCAAAAATTACATAGTTTGAATTCTTGTATTAAAAAAATTGTGGATTAGTTTCGAATTTCGTACCAAAATTGTCAACCTGCATCGATCTCACCCTTACGAATAGTATTGCGTCTCCACTGAATGCTCGCCACATTCTCCCTTTCACCACAAGAACTCAAGAGAAAGTGAAAAAAAAATTAATCCAATGGAGTTGTCCCATTAACAGGGTGCCCCCCACCTAAGACAATAGCAAGTTAATTGGTTTTGTTATTACATTATGAAAATTAATTAATTATTTTATTTTGAAAATTAATTGTGCAATTATTTTCAACCAAAACCAATAAGATATTTTAATTACAAATTTAATTTTTTGATTCTGTAATTGATAACAGTGAATCATATTGCAAGAGTTACAATTTTGTAGTACAAGGATCACTTTTCATTCAGCTCAGACTCGGTGAAGATTAGGTAAATTCTCACTTAAAGGAATTATAGAGGAATATCTTAGTTGTAAGGATAATATTGGTAAACCAATATTAACTACAAGCCTAAAAGTAAAAAATATAGGTAAGGAAATTATAGAAAGGAAAATTATTCAATAAAGATATCAAGTAATGCCTAAAATTATGATAAATTTTAAACAACTAACGAATTATATATCATACAAAATTAGAACCTAAACCAAACCAAACTCTAAAACTTGTCCATCACTCTCACGAAACCCAAAAACCATTAGAACCCTAAACCAAACCAAAAGACATTTTTTCCGAAACCCAAAAACCATGCCACCAAAAAACCAATAATAAAAATTACATAGAAAAGTGGTTAAATGGACGATGCAAATACCATATCTTCTTCGTCTCATGTTCTTCCTAGTATGTCACCATTGATTTATTTTTTATTTTTCACTTATTATTTAATTATCATGATAACGTGATATGATAACCGGATCGTCATGCCCTTCTTAAGTTCAAGATTTATCATGGTAATACCAACGATAACGATTTTGGTATTGTTATATTTTATATTTTGGCATCCTTATCCCTTCAGATTGGTCGCTTGGTAATATAAAGGTATACTATCATTGGTATCTTTCACATAAAATGTTGATATGTGACAACTGTGTACTGGTAGATTTTTTTTTTATTACTATTGGTATCCGAGAATTATGATTTTGATAGTTGCGCAAGAATAATGGGTACAATACTACTATAATTTTGGTACCATACATGTGTAATATTGGTGTTCTATACTACGATCTTGGTACCATACGATCATAGTATTAGTGCTATTGTAATTTAATCTTAGTATTCTTTGTCTATCGTGATTGTGACTTTGTAACCATGCATTCGTGTGGTCTTTTATGTAATATTTTAGGGAAATAATTATGGAGATGGAAGATAAAGAATTGTGGGAACATTTGAAATTCCAAATTGTGAGTTTGCTATAAGGAAAGATTATCGTAAACATAAGAAAATGCATTTTGTAATGTCTGATGAAGTCTATTGGATTATATATGTATGCAATAAGGAGGGTGTCTAAGATGAGAAGGAGAGTATTGAACTAATGAATAGTAATGCATAGAAACATCAACAAAGAGAGAAAAGAACAGGTTGTGGAACCTTCATAACCTTTTATTTGTCATCTAATAAATTCTTCTATTTCATAATTGAGTGTAAATTGCAACATAACTATAATCTTATTGGTGTAAGCTATATCAAATGTTACGGTCGAACAGAAAGAGAAATTTTATGCAACATAAAATTATGATATTACAACTTGCTTCTAGAATTAAGAATAGTTCTTCTAATGATGTAATGGCAATGGCAGTTGCAGGTGCAAAAAATCTTGGTTTCATTGATTTAAAAATATTTGGGGAAACAATGATAAAAGTTGATGACGCAAGGTGAGGCAACAACATTGTATGAATATTCTAGAAAAAAAGTCATTGATGAATCCATCTTTTTATTACAAAGTTTGAGTTGATAGTGATGAATAAATAGCAAATATATTTTGGGACAGCAAAAGGATATAGCTGGATTACAAGTTATTTGTTGACTCAATTAGTTTTGATACAATATTTAGGACCAACAATAACTACCGTCTATCAGGTAATTTAAACTCATTCAAATATGTATTAATATTCTATATAATTTAAATTAGATTATAAGATTGTTACTTATTGTAGATAAACTCTTTATGGCTTTGGATATAAAGCTCTTTTGTAGGATTGAATCACCATCGAATGATTTGCATTTTTGGAGCAACTCTTTTATAAAATGAGACTTCAGAGTCATTTCAATGATTGTTTCATACATTTGTTGAGGAAATGTGAGATACTTACCATGCCTTATCCACCTAGCATATACTATATAATATAAAAAAAATCTTTCTCATCTATGTACTAGTGATGTGTTACAAATATTTAGCTATTTGATTATTTCTAGAATAAAATGGTTAAGGACTATTTTCCACACGGAGAGCATACGTGGTCGACAGCTAGCTAGCTATTCATGAGCATCGCACACAGTAGTCATCAGTATGGTTCACAATAGTCACAATAGATAATTATGAGCATAAGTGGTTCGACGCTAGTATTGTTTTCACCCAACAAGTTAATCTTGCAGTAGTATTATGCGAGGGTATCTGTAATGCGATCTCAACCTCAATGATTATTTTATACATTTTAACACTATGCTTAACAGAAGAAAGTGAAGAGACTTTGGCTAAATTTCATGCAAAAAACAACAAGAGCATTGAACTTGTGGCCCAATCAGATAGACGTGATGTGCTCCTCCCCCATGTCGGGGTCAACACCATAGTGCTATTTTAGTGACTTCATCTATGTGACATGATCTGATTGGTCTATGTGTATTTTTTAAATAGTTTTTTTCTCATTTAAAAAAATATTTTCAAATAATTTTTAATTTTTTTTAAAATTATTTATGCTACTTTGCACCATTCTATTTGAACAAATTTTTTTATATTTTTTAAATTATTTTATATCCAATAATCTAATTAATATAATTTAGAAATTTAAAAATTTATGTGGCAAAAAATTCAGTAATCTAATTATGTAATTTGAAATTATTTTTAAAATTTTTATTTTATAGTTAATTATATATTTTTTAATTATTTATAAATATTTTGTATTTTTCACAATCATTATTTTGTTGTTTCAAAATTAAATTTCAAATATATTTAAATTTGTTCAGAATAATATTCGAGTTTAATAGAATTAGCTATATTAGTAAAATGAAGTAGAGTTGACGTAGACAGAGGGGCAAGGACTATAGTAGAAACATGGGTCCAAGAGAAAAGGTGGGTGTAGGAGCAAGGCTAACATAGATGAGAAAAATATTGCACGGGCGAGGGCACACTAGTGAAACAAGTGTGGATGGTCTTAACATAGTGGAAGTGTAATTGCTCAATGCATCACGAGGGTAAAGGAATATGGAGGAGTACTCTACATTTATGAGAGAGGTTGCGAAGAGACATCAAGGCATTGATAGAAAAATGGCTTGCAATAAAGAGAAGATAATAGATACTATTCTCTTTAATGTTAAAGTTGCCAACAAGTTTATTAAAAATAAATTATAGTTACATGTCTTAAGAGAAAAATTGGATACGTGATAGGTATCGCAACTACAAGACACTGATGGTTGTTAAGCCTTATTGATCTCATTACATTCTGAAAATAAGTAACTTAGATTTGAGTACTTAGAGTTAGAGAAAGCTATTACCCAAAGCTAGTAATCTAGGAGTTTGTCACAGGATAGTAGTTAGGCAAGTTATGAAAATTCTAGAAAGGAATGTAGACTGTTTGCAACTATTTTATGCTTTAAAGGTATTCTAAAGCTAGTTAGATAACTAGCAAAAGAACTATCGATCAATTTCATGTTGGATCTGAAGTGTAGTATTTTCTATCATAGAAAGAAACATTTATATCACATTCGATGATATGGGAAATGCAAACAAAGAATGAGAATGACTAAGAGAGTCTATAGATATATGTTAAGCTTTAGTCATAACAGTAAGTCATCTCTTGTGTTATGGTAGCTAAGCTACCATGTCTAGCATTTATCTGGTGTATAACTAGAAATTAGACATATTGACTTAGGCATAAGTACGTCAAATACTTAATATTCACATAGATATCATAATATTGTATATATGAAAAAATAATAATTTAGAAGATATGTTTGCCATATGAATCTCAAAAGATTCTATGAAAATGCATCAATTTTAAGAATAGATCAAATGATACAATGATTCAAATTGAATGAGATACTAAATATTCAAAATCTACAAGTGGTTAGATTTTTATCATAGATGGATGAGTTTTGTCGTGAAAATTTTCTAAATAAATATGCATAGATTAATCTACTGTAAAATCGAAGTTTATAGCACTAGATAAGACTAAAAACGAAATTAAATAGTTCATAAATTTCCTACAAGATATTCCTTGTTGGAATAAAACTTTGCCTCCTTGATTGATACATTGTGATAGTATGTCAATAATCGAAAGAGCACAAAGTACGGTGTGCAATGGTAAATTTTGACATGTCCATAGCACATATAATATTGTTAGAGAATTGATCTCTAGTAATATGATTACTATTGATTATGTAAAGTCTAAAGAAACATAGCTAATCCTTTGACAAAATGCATCAATAAAGATTAAATCTATAATGCAATAGGGGAAATGATGTTAAAAGCCACACATTAAAGAACATTCATAACGGTTACTCAACCACTCATAGCAATTATTGTATAAGCATTTTTTATTAATAGTTGTTCTCCTCTCCCTTTCCTCTAACTAATTAACTCAGTGTTTTGCTGAGACTTTGAGCATCGTTGTGATAGAACTTGAAGTAATAGTTGTTGTATCATAGGGATGATTGTCATAGTCCGTAAATATTTAAATATATGTGACAATCTTGTCGTATAGAGAAAAAATTCAACTCTTAATTTGACTAAAAAAGTTTTAATCAAATTCTCCAACCTCCAAAAACAATAGTTAAATCGCATGGCCACATGCAAGTAAATCCTCTTCGACATTTACATAATGCAACAAAAACAAACGACACCTTTTCCATCCCACACCGCAAAGCTTTCAGTTTGCCATCGCTTGTTAAACATAAACTAATATTGGCAGATAAAACATATAAATACGATAACGGTTTTCATTCTTTTGGGTTTGCAATTTCCAACAAGACAAACAGCAAGTTACAAAAGGGATTTCGTATCTTTTGAGTAGGACTCTATTGCCACAACTGTAACTCATCATTTCATCTTAGCGATCCGCTTCTCGTTCAGGAAGAACCCAGTCAAGGCGACAACGGAGAACAAACTGAAACAGACAGCCGCGATGTCGAGAGACGTATGGCGGCCGCTGATTGCTTCGATCTGGAACAGGTTGGTAGTCTTCATCTTGTCCGTGGATTGCCCGTAGCCCACCTCCATCTCGGCTGCATTGAACGCGTAGACACGTACGAAGTATGTGGCGGTAGGCACATCGCGCGCGACGATCCAGTCAAGAGTTTGGGCTGTCTTGTTGTAGGGCCTGGCGACGATCTTGTGCTGACAGGTCTTGTCCTTTTTAAGCTCGTCCTTGGTTTTCCTCCACCCACGGTCCTTTTGGCTTATGGGTGCGTAGCAGAGCTTCACCTTTATGATCTTGTAGTCCGTGTCTGTGTTGGCGGGCAGGGTCTGGTTCAGCTGCCATGTCACTGTGATTTTGTCCACTCCACCTTTAAGGACTGAAAAGGGAAAATAAATAAATTTCAGAATTAATTCCGTTTGTATTTTCTTCTTTTATAAAAAGTCAAAGGTCAATAATGATTGGCGAAGATCATCTGATTGGACAAAGAAGTCATAACCACACTTTTCCAATCGGAGGCAGCCACCTCACTGCTAACGAAGTAACCAATTTTGGTCCACACAAAAAAAAAACAGGTTGAGGAGAAACTTCTACTATAAAAGAAAAGAAAAAAATTCAGTAGCTGGTTTATGAAATTATGGTTTAGAGAAAAAAAATTCAAATATTTTACCCACCGCCGCCGAATGAGTGTCTAGTTTTTTTGCATAAACCTAAGATGGGGTATTCAATGCCACCAAAAGTTTGGCAGAAAAAATTGATTTCAATCAATACGATGAAATGTCTCCAAATAAATGCCGTAGAGACTAATTTATTTATTTATTTAGACACCGTGGAGCCTAATTTAAGTGTAACGTAAAGGGATATAGAGATTGTTATATAAACCAAAACATAGCTTGAAACATAACACGAGCCAAGTAGAAAAAAAATGAAAATGGAATTCAATCTATGCACTTCAAAAGAAAAGAAAACTAAACCAACAACCCCTAATTCGACTTTGAAACATTCAAAACATATTAATGTCTAGTAATTTTATAAGAACTTAGCAACCTATCAAAAGTGCCACTAGGTTAGATGTTAATTAGTCTGTCCGGTAAGAAGAAGAGAACTAGAAAAACATGTTTAATTACCTTGTTGTGAAGGGGTAGCGGTGACAATAAAAGTTTTCGGGAGGGTAGAGAAGAGGACGACCCCATAACAAGAGGCTACGAGCCCGGAGAGAACAAGAGCAGCCAACACTATTCTACTTCCGTTCAGACCAGCCATTGCTTCGCTTCTGTGTCTGTCTTTTTGTTTTTTTGTCTAAAAGCTGGGGATTGGAATTTGATTTGGTGTGATCACTTGGACCTCGTGGAGGTTGATTTATATACGACGCCGGGTGGGACCCGGTTATTGGTATAGGGCCAAGTTGGTTAAAAGTCAACGGCCTATTTCGCTGGCAGCTAGCTTTTGGATCGATTAAGGATTTAACCGCGGTGATCCGGGATGACAATTGTCTCTTAAGCCTTTTGAAAGGGTGGGGGGGTAATGGGTCATTGTAGGATTTTTATGCTTAAATAAGGTAGGGTTGTACATGGTTGACTTTGTTTTGTATTATTTTTAATATCCGGTACTATACCAATTAATTTAGATTGAGTTAAATTAGATGTCAAAACTTTTTTGATTGTATATTTAAAGATTTAAATTCGAAATTTAATAAAATTAGAATAATTTTTTCGTGAAATTATATAAATATTTTTTATATAGTTCACTTTGTATATGTTCTAGTTGTACCTCCATTGGCAACTTTTTCGGAGGTCTTAAAAAAATATCCGGTACTGATCCAAAATAATTTTTTTTTGTTTGGATATGATTGGTTCAATTAACGATGAGGCCAAAATTTTTAGGAAATAAATCTGTTATAATTTTTTTTTAGTAGAGTGTCAAATAAATTATAATTATTTTCTAATTCCTAATCATCGCTTGCTTTAGGATATTTATGTTTAAATTAGGAAAGGTTGTTTTTTAATTAATGGTTGACTTTGTTATTGTTGTAGTTGCTTCTTCGGTGTCTTTAACCTGTATAATTAGCGTAATTAACCTTGAACCAACCATGTCATTCTCCAAAATTATTGTATTCAATAAGATATAAGTATAATATTTGTCCCCTAACGTCTTTGAAAGATCACAGAGGAAGAAGGGGAATAAGCGAAACCTGTCGGAGTGGGAATAAAGGGTGAGTTTGGGTCAATGTTACTATTTTATTATATTAATTACAATTTGTTCATAAAATTTAAAATCTTAGTGCTATGGTTTTAGAACCGTTGTTTCAGACAAGCGAGTCATCCGTTAGCAGTTTAGAAATAAGTATCCAAAGCCTCTAATATTTGAAGAAAACTAAAAATTTATGAACCAAAAAACTCCAATATAGAGAAAAGAAAAGTACATGTAAGATTTAAGAGGAACAGAGAGAAAACCTTGTGTTCTCATTTATGGCTCACGGCTGAAATATATACAACGTATATAGTGGAAGTTTCCTAATTACAGTAGAACACATTACAGCAAATACCAAAAGGAGTCCTATACAGAATCTACAACCAAAGAAATAGTCTATTCAGGCTCAATTCTCCCTATCAAGTTGGAGCATACATGTCATGAATGTCCAACTTGCCGAGAAGAAAGTGAAACTGTCACTGACCAAGAGCCTTTGTTAGGATGTCAGCGAGCTCGTAATTGGTACAAATGTGATGGAGAACAACTTCGCCGGATTGAACAGCATCACGAATGAAATGACAATCAACCTCGATATGCTTCGTCCGTTCATGAAAGACAGGTTGGTCGCAATGTGAATTACCGACTGACTATCACAAAACAGACAAGCTGGCCGAGTACGAGGTATACCAAGATCGTGAAGTAACTGTGTCAACCACCAAATTTTGCACATAGCAACAGCCATGGCACGATACTCGGCCTCCGCAGATGATCGAGCAACAGTCGGTTGCTTCTTAGTCTTCCATGAAATAGGAGATACACCCAGATGAACAAAACAATCAGCTAAAGAACGCCATGTTAGAGGACAACTGGCCAGGGTGCCCCTTTAAGTAGTAAACAAGCCGAAGAGCAGCACCCCAATGAGCTTGTGTCACGACCCGATCTTAGGTCAGTGATCGGCACTAAACTTCGCGACATATTGATGACACAATGCAAGTCTAGTAAGCCTCAAAACAGTCTCACAACATATGAAATCCAACGGAAGACAAATTATCAACAAAAACCCTCAAGGTCTCTTATGACCATACTAAAATCAAACCAAATTAATTTACAAACCAAACATAAACAAAACATCTCCAAAAGGTCAACTAACAACATCTCAAAAGCTTTATAACTATGGAGCATCTATACAGAAGAAGACAATGGCACCATCCGGAGACCTCAAAAGTAGCCCTTGAAAGAGAAAGAGCTAGACTGGTACCACGAACTTCGAACACTCAAAATGATCTAAAACCTCTGAGAACCTGAGATAGATTTGTAAGGGGTAAGTGTTCGAAGGCACTTAGCAAGGGAATAGAACATAATATATTAGTTATGGCTGACATATGCATGCAACAGAACTTAATCATGCTCGACTTCACTCAAATCAAAATGCGTGATCATCAATTGCTATTACCAAACACAATATCAACTCACACACACACAGACACACAGAGCTATGAATAGGTTTTGTATTGTCATGTCTTCTGGTAACTAGAGGCATCCAAATGGCCAAATAGATATTCGTTCACAAATAAAGAAGCTAGCGTACAAATGTAAACTACTGTTAGCTTACAACAAATATAAGCTAGCGATAGTATACAATGTAAACTAGTGATGCCCCCAAAACTATGAGGTCATAGACTAACATCTCCGGTTAGTACGGGAAAACCCATTCATTTCTCTCACACAGAAACACATCTT